>JAAGNO010028723.1:0-13396 GCA_033439905.1 Ceryle rudis
GCAGCAAAATTACTACCTTATAACTGGGTTCAGCAGATTTCCATTGACTGCATTTTTCCTTTATTAATTTCAACACAAACTTTTAACTTATGTGAAATCTATTCCTTTAAAACAGGAATAAATACTAAAAGACTGTCATGTTCTGTTTAAAGTATTTGAAAAAGTTCTAAAATAGGAGGAGAAAAATCATACAGTTGTGAATGTATTTGCCACTTAAAATGTGACTACTTTTTTTGGGGGGGTGGGTTTTGAACTAGCTTACTGGACATGAAAAAAGGGAAAAGGCCTAGTCTTGTTCACATTATAAAGACATGCAAACACCAGTGAAATTCCCTTGTGTCAAGATTTTCCCTTAGGATTAACTAACTGAGAGAGGATCACAAGAAGGAATGGATAATTTTACACAAAGTTGCTAAAAGACCTTACTGGTAAAAATTTTGCTCTGCTTTAGCAAGATGACTTTGAGAAGCCAAACCACAGGAAGTCCCAGTGAAACAGAAATGATCATCCAAACTCTTTTAAAAATGGTTCTCAATGCCTCTTGAAACAATTTACATTAATTCTCTAAGCTTCCTTGTCTGAAAATTCATTACAAGCAATACAGATTAGTATAAATGTTAAAATTGTTAAGTGCTGAAAATGAAATCTTTTTTGACTTTGAGAAACCTGAGGTGGGGACACATCCAGAGAAAACAGCTGGTTTTAACATAAGAATGAAAGTTAGTCACAGAAAAGACTTGCCTTTTTTTAAAGAACTAAAAATATGCCTTCCATATATGAATATAGATTATTGACAACAATGCTGATGCTTCTAGTTACCAGAGGCTATCTTTTGTCACTTAAGCAATGCTTTTTGACAGTTTTACAGGCTGTTATCGCAAGGACTTAGGTATTTATGGCTTTATTCACTTGGTCTTTCTGTTCTTATCCAGTGGTTAATAATCATCAAACAGATTTTTTTTTTTTTTTACAGGCTTTAAATCAGCTAAAGGTTGTTCTTCAACAATAAAAGCTTAAGACAGTACCAGCAAAGAGCTTCTCTCATATGTCCTTTTTTTATTAGTTTTCTCTTCCTCCAGACAAGCTAAATACAGTTTAGCCCCAAACTGTTCATTAGTGCAATGACCTGATATGATTTATTGCATTATCAGACAGTATATTTTGTTTTAGTGCTTTCACAGTGCTGCACAGGAGACACTGTTTGATTTATTAGGCCTGATTGAGGGATTCTGTACTTTGAAACTGTTCAGAGAGTAAAGGAACTTCTCTTTGGCTCAAGTTTTCTCTGAAAGTTACCTTTTTCATCAGCTCTAAATCATTTGGATTCTGTCATGTCTAAACACTTGTCTGTTTTTACAAGTAGTAATACAACTTACTCTTGAGCTACAAATAATTTTCAGGAAAACTCACCTGTTTATGACACAGGGTATAATAGAGCTGTTTCTGTAATATTTCAGAGTTATCTGGATTCATATAACTTCAAAAAATAAACCCCATCATTTCAAGCTCCTTATTTTCATTAAAAACCAGAAAAATTCTGTATGTGGGTGACAATGGCTTTTCTTGCCTTCCCCGGACTGTTTTAAAAGGAAACTTAGATATTGTTTCTTGAAATAAAATTTAAATGGTGTAGGAATATTCCGTTTCATATCAGCCAGTCCACACGCATGATAGTCTAATAGATTTATGTTTCTCTGTGCCATACATACTGCAATGACTATCCACTTGAAATGCTTATAGCTGAGTATTGCTTCCACTTCCACTTTGTCTAAAGCTAAGCTTCTCAGGGAGGAGCAGCATGCTCCCCACAGAACAAGCCGCCTTCTCTAACAGGACTCCTGTCCTTACAACTTCTTCTGCCTGTAAAGCGCATCCTGTCACTGACCACCACCTCAGCTTTTAGTAGAGTAATCGAGCCCGTCTGTAGCTTAAAGGACAAAAACAACCTCACCTCATCGGCCAACTACCCATGCCTGACACTACCAAGGGAAGACAACTGATTGGGTGTCTGTGATACCATAAGTCTGAACTGCACCCTGCCCAAATTCTGTATCACCGCATCTCCTGTCAAGATGCTGCATTAGCAACTAACTTCCAAGGTAGGGTCAACTGTTCCTTTTAACCATTCAGAAAAGTTAGCTTGCAGATTAGAGGCTCACAGGGAAGATGGAAGAACAGAGGTATGGGGTAAGAAGTGGAATCTGACAAAAACAGAAGCATTCTTAACTATGATGTTTAAGGAACTCAACAATTATTCAGAGAAGTAATTTAAGATTCAGATCTAAAATTTAAGCAGGAAATACCAGATTATTGATATTTGAGAGAAGGCAGAGACAGTAATTTAGCAGAGAATGTGACCTAATGCATTGATACAATTAACTGGCTTAATTATTTATAGTAATTACAAAAATTAAAATCCCATAGCACTGACGGAGATGAGATTATTTAACTGACTCTGCATCTACTACCTAAGCAAGTCTATGTGCCCTGATGGGATGCATCTGTGAGTGCTGAGGGAGCTGGCAGATGTCATTGTAAGGCCACTATCAATAATCTTTGATTGATCACGGTGACTGGAAAAAGTGTCCATATGCTGGAGGAAAGCAAATTTCACTCCTCTGTCTTTAAGGAGTTTCTCCTTGGAGATACTGAAAAAACATCTACATGGGATCTTAGACCAGTTCTAAGCAGCCCTGACTGAGCATGGGCGTTGGACCACATGACCATCAAAGGTGTCTTCCAACTTCAACCAGTCTGTGATTCTGTGAATCTGAAATCCTTTATATAGCAATCAGTATGCAGAAAAGGCCTTAATTCAAACACTGCAACTGTCTCATCTGAACAATTGCACTGGATGAAGCAGGATTTGCATTTCTTTAGAGACCATCCTACTGAAACATCTATCTACTTGCAAAAGAAAATCCTTGCATATTTATATACTTATTATCCTTGCGTATTTATATACTTATTTTGTCTTACTTATAAAACATAAATTTGAGACACTGCTAACATAAAAACTCAAAAATAACAGAAATACTCAAGCTAGTGTAAGACTTAAAGACAACGCATGCACAGGAGATTGAGCTAACACATCACAGAATCATAGAATGTTAGGGGTTGGAAGGGACCTCAAAATATTATCTAGTCCAACCCCCCTGCTGGAGCAGGATCACCTAGATCAGATCACCAAGGAACGCATCCATGCAGGTTTGGAAGGAGAAGGAGGCCCCACAACCTCCCTGGGCAGCCTGTTCCAGTGTTCTGCTACCTCACCATGAAGAGGTTTTTTCTCATATTTATGTGGAACCTCCTGTGTTCCAGCTTGCACCCATTGCCCCATGTCCTATCATTGGTTGAAACAGAGAAGAGCAATGGATAAGAAAATTCTTCTGCAGTACACTGTACAATACAGTTGAAAGATGAAGCACCAGTGAAGAGTGTTGCCTGTTGGGAGTATTTTTGCTGAAGAAATCTTACCAGTAAGAGCTGAAGACACACAGACAAAGAAACACAGAAGAGAAGATTAATGTTTCTTAGGCAGAGCAGCTGAACAACATAGTTTGTCAGATAACTCCAACAAAGAATGATGAAAATGCTGTTCTGAATATGTACATAATGCTGGCAAAGACAGTGTTATATATAAAGTCTTAAGTTTTTCATAATTGGCAATAAAAGCTGTGTTAATTGGACCATATTTCCCCAGAAATATATTCCATTAAAAGTCTGAATTATATGGAAAATAAACCAACACAAAAATGGGGACCATGGAAGGTGAAGACGATATGCTAAATAAATCCCTTATGTGAATAATATTGCTTATCCTGTAAGCTCAGTGGCATGAAAGCACCAGGATGACAGAACTGTGACTATCCCCCTGTACTTTGCCAAGTATGGAAAGCCCAAATTTTTGAACTCTCTCTTGGAGAACCTTCACACATTCTATACACAAAGCTCCCATGAGCCAACAAAGGAGGGAAATGTCCTTTAAAAAGAAATTGTAACCCTGAAACTAAATACAAACTAGAAAATTCAGCCTAGGTATTAAAGCCAAAGTGAGAGAGTAAGTATTTTACATTTCCTGCTCGAATGGGCCTAATAGCAATGGTAGAAGATAGCTGATAGCTGTTCTACACAGCCCTGACAGCTGCTATTTTCTCTCCTGTGCCCTACTTTATTTATCGGCACTGAGACAGGAAGATGTTGATGCAGTCCCAGTCCACTGTTTGAGAAACTGAGTGGACAGTCTCCAGTCACTATTGGTGCGGTAAGCAGGTTGTTCACCTAAATTCTCACAGATCTGAGGTCCTGATGTGAGAAACTCATGCACTTGGGCTCTGAAATTCATTAAAAAAGAAGCAAATGAATAACCCATCTTACTACATTTAAACTTTCTTTTATGTATGGTATTCTTCACTACAGTACATTTGTGCACCATTAGAGATCTGGTCTTCCCAGCAGATACTCCCAGACTTTGCAAATTCACCATAGTTCCTCTCCCTTATGTGGTTTAAATTCTGTAGAGCACTCCCAGCATGACCCTGCACTAAACTTTTACTAGGCAGAAATCTTGTCAAGGTCATTCACATCAAGTAAATTCAGACCTAAATATACAAAAAATGACAGCTTTAGTTCTGAAGTGCTGCCACAGAGTCCCTGTGCATTGTCTTTGTTATTGCAGAATGCTGGCATCTGAACCTATGTCCCAGAAAATAAAAACATAAAAAAATGTGTGCAAAATCTCACCATAGACTATAGAGAAATCTAGTGCAGCTCTTCCATTCCATCTTTGTTGGTCTTGTCAGTTTTAGAGCATTCCTCATTATATTTACTTTTTATTTTTTAAACTTAACTCCTGCAATTTAAATGATTAAGTAAAAATCTCAGCTTTTATTTTTGTATATTCCAGTTTCAGTGAAAATCTCTAGAGAGAAAAATACAAAAAGCTATGATGTACCCTAAAACATTATATAAAGAGTATTTTTCAAAGTGTTGCAATTTTTAGCCAATCTTGTGATACTGTAGACTGAACAACGATTTATAGATGTCATGTGTGGCAACAGTGTGCTCTACATACATTATTCTACATAAATATTTCTGAGGCATCTCTCAGTATGGTTCCTAAGCACTTGCTCTATGCTAATACTATTATATAATGGTCTAGTGGTTTTCACAGTAGACCATGCATATTATTTACATGCAGAATTATACAATGCTGATTCTCTGAGGAAAAAAAAACCCACAGAACAAATTGCTGTCATCTTACTGGTATTTTATCATTTACTGCTGACATATCTGTGTGCTGCAATTTTGCCTACATATGTACTTTTACTGATTACTACCAAAATAAAAAAAAAAAAAAAAATCATACTCATTTAAAGCTCATTGTGCCTGCTCCTGGAGATTTAAAATAGGGTTTTGATAGTGTGATCTCAGTTTTATGTGAGTAGAAATAGTTTTGCAACTGTTTAAGGTATAATATGTTACTAATACCAAATGAAGACAACAAAAATGTCTTTAAAAAATAAGACTACCTAATGCTTGTTTGTATTTAAACTAATTTCACTCAAACTGTTATAATGTAGTGTAATATATTTGTAATGTAACTGATACAGGTAACAGAAGTTATTAAAATATGGACTTATTAGTAGTATTATTTAAAATTGGGTAAATTAAGATCTCATGTACTACAATCCTGATCAATCTTGACTTTTACAGTGTTAAAAGGGACCAAAAAGGAAGTATATGGCACAAATAAATCAGGTTGAATCATCACATCTACAAAATGTTTTCTTTAGCTAAAATTGTAATATTTGACTTGAAAAACTTTACTCATTCCTAATGGTTCTCTGGCCAAAGCAGATTTAGGTCACCAAGTATGGCTTTTTCCTTTTGTCTTCAACCTGCCTTTCCTTGCCTTGAACCTAAGAAACTTTGCAACTGAGCTGTTGTCCAGAATATTCAGATAAGGATGCTTTGCTTGATATTCCACTCACGATGTTTTACTTGCTTTGTGGAAGACGCAATGCAATAGACACCAACTTGAAAACAGATCCTTTTCATCCATAGAATTAAGTCACACCGTATTAACTAAACTACATTAAAGAAGCATAAGCAATGGAAGATTATTCATACAATGAAAGTAAAATTATCACAGACTATATCTGCTCTTTTCTTGTCATGGTTAAAACCATAATACTTCTGTGGTTGGAAATTTGACTCGCTAAAACCACACAGGTTCAACTCTGTTGGACTTGATGATCTTAAAAGTCTTCTGCAACCTAAGTGATTCTATGATTCTATATGTAATGTCCTCCTGGTTAGGTAATACCTAAAATGACCTCACACAAACCAGCAAAGTTATTTGATTTACTTCTGTCCACATCTCAACTGGTCACCATCAATTTTAAAGGGCATAAATTTTGCAGTAATTTTCTGATTGCGGTAGTGAATGTTGAAGCTACTGATCCAGTTACTGCTGCCCCTGGTATCCATTATCCCCAGATATATTAGTAAACTTTCCTCAGGGTACTCAGGCATCAGTAGAGCTGCCTGTTAACCTCAGCTACAAAACACAGCTCTGCTGGTGACGGGGTATGTATTATCAGTCACCTTTAAACATTCTCCTCTTAAGTCACTTTGTGGTGATGATACAAGTTTTGTGGATATTTAAACAGATGCAGACAAGTGGAAACAACCCCATTTACCTTTTAACTCTGCTGTTTGAAACATTAATTCCTATAAACACAGAACATAATTTCCTTCACTTTTGCCAAGTAGCTTGCTGCACAATTAGTAATTTACACAGTAAGCAATTCCTTCACAGAGGTTCAGACATCCTGGAGAATAACAGGTAATATGTCTCAAGATAATTTCAAAACCCCTATATACGTGTCCTGCCTTGTTGTCCTGTACGTGTGTGTAAGGATCGTCATTTTCAATGGAATAAACCCAGCATTAATTAGCAAATTTCTTGGTTCCTTCTTAGCCACACAGTCCTATAACAAAGAAGTCTGATCACCAAAGCTATATGCAAATACTTGTCAGGCTCAACAGAACAAAAGGCTGCTCAGAGAGGAGCATTAGAAACCCCAATAATGTACTCAGGGCCAGAGGAAGCACAAACAACACATTTCAGTTGGGCAGATAAGGATTTCTATTTTCAGGGGAAGATGCAAGCCTGACTAGAGGATTTCAACAGAAAATGATAGGTTTTATAGGCTGTGGCTACCACCACAGATGAATGCTTTACTCAGAGCTTTTTGTTTGTAGGATAAAGTGATAAGAAAAAAAAGGTATTGACTAAGCTGAGTAAGACACCACTACTGAATGATGATCCAGTGAGTTAAACCAAATTCATACCAACGCTTAAGTGAATGACAGTTTTTCTGTTGCTGGTGTCCTGATATAGGACAACATTGAACTAACGCCCAAATTACTGTTTAAATGAGCTGCAGGCATAAGGCTTTTCCTAAACATGCTACCTGGCATGCCTTCATTTGCAGTGAAGGAGTGGACACTGTTGTTGTGAGGGAACAGGAAACCACTCAGAGGGCAAAAAAGAGCACCCTTGGATAACCTCCATTTTCACTTATTTCCTGTACCAGGGTTATGTGCTCACTTAAATACTGGAAGAACAGTGACACACAGGCAGTACCATGCCTGAGTCTGAGGCAGGCACATTGTTCATCAGGAGCATCCCTTGATCATTCCAAAAGGGCCGCTCAGCAACCCCCTGTGGTGCAGCATCAATTGACAACACTCGGAACAACCCCAGGGCTCCAATTCGTGGAAAGCTGAACAGCAGTCCCTCATCAGCAGGCAATGAATTGTCATTAATTCTACACAGGCATGATACATGATACACTCAGAGTAGTAGCGAGTTCAGGTAGCTTTTATCCTGCCTTGATAAAACTCAAACTTCAGGGAATTACTCAGTCTTTAAAATGTACAAATGAAATTCTGTGTTTATGGTGTGTCCTGGAGAATTCACATCAACCATCATTAGATTACAAGCTTCTGTATTGGAAGCCTTATGAAAATTATCTAATGAACTTCACAGGGAGTTTGAGAGCAAACCTTCAAAAGAACATGAGTAAAACGTACCACTTTTGCCAAAGAGAACAACAGTGAACTCCAAGGCTCTACATAAAAACCAACCAAACAGAAAAAAACCAAACACGAACTGCAAACTTGATGGTTCCTTGTAAAAAATAAAAAGACAAAAATGTTGGAGAAATCAAGCTACTGTAGACGTAGTTAAACTATTTCACTTGATCAATACTAGGTTTCAGATTTTATCTTAATTACACGGAATGATTTCTCTGAATCATAACATAACATATGTAACTAAAAATAAGCAACTTCAAAGCAATGAAATCTCTATCAAGATCTCACCTGAACATGATTAAAATAAATTATCCTACCATTAGCATTTTGACTACAATCACCTCACACAAACCTGGTCCCTAACTGGGCCAGGCACAAAGTCTTTTTTTGCCACAAAAGAAAGAATGCAATTCAGATACTGGCACTACACGTACCCAGTTAAAATTAGAAGTCTTTTCCAAGCTATGAGGTGAATTCTCTATGGTGGAAATATAGAAAATATCGCCTCAATCCAAAAATGTAATTATGCAAATGATTGAATTAATCCACATGAGTAGTTGCCACCAAAATGGATGCAGCCAGCAATGGTGAATAAAGTAAACTGAAGCCTATACTAGTAGCCTAATAATATATGATGTTACTTCTGTCATCAAATTATGACATCGTCTAAAATTGAAAAAACCTCTCATATGCATAACTTTGCCTCAGAATGCAGAATTTCTTGTCTCTTACAAGATTACATTTGCAACCTGAACATTTAATTCTATCTACATAGTTTCTCTCCATCATTTTATTTCTAAATCCTTAACATTTTTTTGTAAGCCAGTGGTTTCCTAACACACCATGGTAACAAAAGTATCTCAGTTTAACATCCAAGCTCCCTGACAGAGTAATCACTCCCTGTCAATCTTGATGTTTCCTCATACAGCAGTGGTGCATCTCACCACATACAGAGCAGCTTAATATGCACTTCACCTTTTGTAAGCAAAGCCAAATTATTTTTTGCTTCATAGTAACAGCTAATAAAAACCACGCTTAATATAGCAGCTTAATGGTGCCTTACTGCAATAGATGCTGATGGCCGCAGAGCATACTTGTACCTACCACCATTTATCTAAGGCAGTTTCATTGTCTTAGGCAATTATTTCTCTTTATGCACATGTCTGGAAGGAAATATTTTGGATGTCATGTACAGTACTTACATGATCTGCTAGCAGCCACCTGTTTGTGACTACTGAATCACCTCCTTGACACAGGAGTACTACGGGCAAACAATCCCACAAAAGTGATTGGCACTGTTTTAGAAGCAGCATTCACACCAGGACTAAAAGTAATCAAATGCGGAAACAATGCATTAAAATATCAAGGAAAAAGTAAAGATTCTAAGAATACTACAGTGTCCAGACTGGAGTGAAGGACATTATCTGTTTCAATCCTCTTTCACATCATTAAAGACCTTACAGAGTCACGGTTTCACAAAAACATCAAAACCTAGCTTCCTTTTTTACCTGGGTAGCTGCATGAAAATTCCACGTGGAGCTCTATTTCACTACTGTTCTTTCTAATCTTATATATTACCTGAAAGAGATCTTACGTTGGCTCCCAGCCCTAGCAGAAATCAGGATTTTTCAGCTAACAAGGCCCCAGAGGGTTTACAAGACCACAGGAGTTTTCAAAATATTATTCCACTTTTATAACAGTCAAATTACTAGACCATGTGCTAGATCCAAAGTGGCATTCTATAGATTACTTTAAAAAGGAACTCATGTTGTAATTTTAAAATTGCTTTAAGATATGCAAGTAGTTAATTAAGCAGAAACCCATAGTCTATGTGATTATATTTTCATTGTTCTTTAATGGACTTCTTAAGAAGGAGTTGGCATTTTTTCCAAAGGCCAAAGACTGACTAAAGTATTCTGCTTTTAATAACTGAAACCCCTCACCCTTGAGCTGTCAGATTTTGCTAGCATGCATTTCTGCTCATTTTTGGTTTTCCATAGGCTTCAACATGCCAAAAGGCTGTTACTATTACTAATGGCAATGCTACAATGTCCAATGCAGGGACATACAGAGTCAGGGAAGGCAAAAAGCAGTACATGTCACGTGAAAATAATGACAACAGGAGCAAAAATTCATTCAACAGAGCTACATGAATTCTCTAAAAAAAAAAAATAAATCTACCAACAAACCACTTTCACGCATGGCAGTTAAGTGTTTATTCACATCACTGTAACTGAAGATACACTGATAACATTTGTTAACACCTAAACATGTATGTATGATCTGCCTCATCTCCTTTGTGCCCTTCTGGTGCAGCAATTAGAGATGTGTATCATTTTTTCCTTCCTACCCAGGACTAGTCAAAAGGTAATAAACAAAAAAGAAGCACCCGAGCACCCCTTCTGCAATGGCTTCACAGCTCAGAAGGGGCAGCCCCAGCCACAGAAAATGCCTCATTCATATCTGAAACCCAGTATTTCTCTGTGCACACCAGTTTGCAGCTCACACAAATGTTAGGAGAACAGCATCATATTTCATGATTAGACAGGCAACAAAATGAATAAGGTTGAGTCCTTTTTTTTAGTCATGTTGCTGCACTGTCCCACATAGGATGCAAACAGATGGGAGTTGCCCTTGAATTCAAATGCAAAAATCTTTATAGAGTTTTCAAGTGGACTGTGTTAATACTCGTATGCCTCAATAAAATCATAAATCTGACTTTCTTTCACCTCATACCCTTCTTTACATACTGCATACCAAAGCCAGTAAAATAATTCTTCAACCTTTATGTCTAATTTCTAACCCCATATAGTACATGTCGCTCTCAAATAGCTTGGCTAGTTCATATGACTAAAAAGGCCCATGCTGTTTTGAACACCAGGCCTATCGCTAATGCTGAAATCCCACACACTTTAAATCACGTATTTGAAAAATGATGATCAACAAAGCAGAGTGAAGAGAAATGGAGAGACACATTTCACTTGCCAACAGCTCAAAGTTAATAGAAAAACAGAGCTAAAATAAACACAGCAAAGCACCACATTACAGTGTCTGCCAAACAGACCACAGAGAAATGACCATATGTGGTCTTACTCTAAGTCATGCACAGAAAGGCTATTAAACAAGGGCAGAAAGTTTATCACTCAGCAAGGATGTGATTCACTTTATTTCCCACTGTAATTTTATATGGGCATTTGGAGCTCAAACCAGGGATTCACTGCAGGACATCAGAGGGCAGTGTCTGGCTTTCTTAAATGTCACCAAGGCAACAACATGCTAACCTGGCTGCATTCTTAAACCTGAATTTTAACGGATAGCTCAGAGAGTGGATTAGCCATTGGCAGACATGCTCTACTACATGAAAAAGAATCCACCTTTCTTGGAGAGTGATAGATCTCTACATCCTACACTTCATGAAGGCCAGTACTTCAAATCTGAATGCACAGAACTAGGTAGAGCATGATGCCAATATTCAGAAGAGCAGAGAACACACTGCTTTTGTGTCTGAAATTACATCCTGTTAATTGAAAGGATATACCCCACCTCAAGTCACAGAACGGGGGCTGTATCTGAAGAAATCAGGGGAGCAGCAGCATTGTCTTCTTGCAGCTCCTACCCAGTGAAACAGCACTTCTGTTCAGTGCTGCTTGTCAGCTTCCTTTACCATAACGACTTCTCAGAATGTCATCCTTAATTTAAAAACCTGAACCCAGTCTTTGCAATTAAGAACTGATCATGGACTACCCCTAACTCTGTGTATGGTCTTCAGTGTGACCAGCAATATGAAGAAACTTACTTTTGCAAGAAGTTCCAGCTTCTAGTGAAACATTTGATAAGAGCAGTAGGAGTTCATTTATTTCTACTCTGTATCTTGTTGGACAAATTTCCAAGAATAACACTAGCACTGTTCACTGATGTCCCAATTCTTAACTTCCTTCTCACATATAAAAAAAAAAAATTAGTTAATGAGCAAAATTCAGAAGGAACAGACATTTGCCAATGGAAGACTCCTCCAACACCTCTGAAATAAAGATCTCTACATGTCCTCCAACTTTTATTCTTTAAAAGAAATGCACACCAAAACTACTTGTACCTACTAACAAGCCAAACTCTATGTAAAATATAAGCACATGATGAAAATAATTCTAGGTAAAGCAATACAACCTTAGCTACAGAGCAGTTACAGATAGCTCTGTTACATTACATCTTTTATTAGCCATTTATTGTGTTTGATATGTGTAGTTATGCATATGAGCTAATATGAAGAAAACAGTCACTATTCAGGATGTTCATGTTTGAGAAAGTGAAGAAAACTTCCATGGAGTGAAAAAAACAATGTCCTCATAAAATTCCTAGCAAAGTTATTCATAATTTTGTAACAATTCACACAGTATTAAGCTTGCACTATGTCATAAATGTAAGTTAAACTAGAAAAAATGCACTTGACTCAAAGTTAATATTTTTGTGGTATCCTAACATTTTCCTTTTAGGTATTAATCTGTAAATTGATCTGTTGTATCTAGCATAAAATTGCTGAGATGGGTTTTGTGGTTGTGCTTTTTTAAAACCACTTTAGGAATAAATCCTACTGAACATACTCCTAAATAATGATACGTTTTTTGTTCATTGATGTTACAATACCTACCATTGTAACTGTACTAGAGTAAGAAATAACATTTGACTGAACATTGTAGCTTATTATTCTGCCAGAATACACCAGTATCTTCACAGCTTCAGGAAACTATGCTGGGTAGTATCATGAAGCAATAACAGATCTGAAGTAACTGTTCCTGTATAGCAGAAATATTACCATATTTTCACTTCCATTTCGCACTATGTAATATTGCCACTTTTAGTGTCTTCTTTCTAATTTCTCTTTTATGACTATATAGAATATACCCTTTCTGCATCTAGCTGTAAAATCTACTGCTTTTTCTGAAATAAGAAACCCACCAACACATGCAAAAAGTTCAAACTGTTGTTTACAACATACAGAATTACCTCTATTAGACTGCTTGGTCATCTTTCATTAGGCTCCCTTGTGTAAAATAATGAAGTGTAGAAGGAATGACTCTTTGAAATTCTGTAGACACTCATTAACCAGGCTGCCCAGCTCTTTCTGCCACAGCTATAAAAATGGTGTGAATCCACAGGCAGCTTAGGGAATTACAGAATCACAGAATTATTGAGGCTGGAAAAGACATCTGAGATCATCAAGTCCAGCCTACAACCTAACATCATGACATCAGCTAAATCATGCCACTAAGTGCAGCACCCAATCTTTTCTTAA
>JAAGNO010028725.1:0-15085 GCA_033439905.1 Ceryle rudis
GTCTGCTGCAGGGCCCAGTCTGGGACTCCCCCGGTGCCTGCTCCACAGCATCAGTGGTGACAGTGATGTAATTACCATCGGGGGGTTGGGTTCGATACGGTTTTGTATATATTTGTATATATTCCATTTTTATTATTTTCATTTTCATTAGAGCTGTTCTATTTTCCTTTTCTAGTCACTGAGTCTCTCACTTATTCCCTTTCTCTTCCCCTTTGGGAAGGGAGTGGGGTTAGGAGAGAGCGTCTGTTATGGGTCTATGGAGCTGCCCTGACCCTAAACCATGACAACATGAAACCAGATTATTCAGTAGATTGGTAGTATTATATTAACATCTCTTCTCTGGGTCATCGATTCCAATCCAGCCTAAATTAGTGGCAGCTTTGAATCACTACAATTTAATGATTGTCACCTTTTAGAGTATCTAGCTCCTGAAAGGGAATTCCTGATATAATCAGAAATAGCACAGCAGTACTAATATGTATTATTTATTGAAGGACAACACATATCATTCACCATCAAAATATTTAACATTGAAACTAAGTATACTACCAACTGGTTAAGAGTTTATTTGTTGCAGAAATAAATTTGAGCACATCTTTTTCCACTTTATATATGCAAAAGGGGAAAAAAAAAGAAAAACAACAACAAACCCCTTACACATACAGTTTCTAAAACAAAGGTTTCAAAATATTATTCATTTGCAAACCGTGCCAGATCTTGAAATACACACGGTCTCCTCACAGAGACTGTTGACTTTAAGAAAAAGCAATAGGCCTGTGTTCCAGCTGGTACACATTTCCCAGAATAAATGTTAAGTAGCATTTCCTGCAGGACTAATTCCCAGCTCAAATTTCCAGAGTCTTTTCCAGCAGATTTACAACAAGCTATCTGAGATTGCTTCCTAGCTGATTTGTGTTTATAACTCCCTGACCAATGATTTTTCAGAACTGAGTGGAACAATACATTTCAGATAGCTGCAGCATGTTCCTTGCATTACACTCACTCTCTCTTTAATCACAGTGGTTACACACTGACAATTAAAGAACATATCCTGTGCTGGGGAAAAAAAAAAATGGCATACCATGCTGTATACTGGACAGAAGATGATCAGGGGGCTGGAGCACTGCCCTTCTGAGGACAGGCTGAGAGAGTTGGGGTTGTTCCACCTGGAGATAAGGGGGCTCCAGGGAGACCTTGTAACAGCCCTCAAATACTTAAAGGGGGTCTACAGGAAAGATGGGGAGGGACTCTTCATCAGAGAATATAGTGATAGGATGACGGGTAATGACATTAAACCGAAAGAGGATAGATTTAGATTAGACATGATCAAGAAATTTTGTATGATGAGGTTGATGAGTCACTCAAACAGGTTGCCCAAAGAAGCTGTGGATGCCCCCTCCCTGGAAGCATTCAAGGACAAGTTGGCTGAGGTTCTGAGCAATCTGATCTAGTGGAAGGTGTCCCTATCACATCAGGGAGGTTGTAACTAGATGATCTTTAAGGTCCCTTTCAACCCAAACCATTCTACAGTTCTTTGACAGTAATTATTATTTTTTGTTAAACCATAAATAGAAGAGAAATAGTCCTAACTCTTAAAAAAAACCAAACAACTAAACAAAAATAAATTTAAAAAAAAATAAAACCCACAGTATACGGTATACAAGATAAAAAACCATCATTTAGAATTAGCTGAATCCAGACCTGTAAAAAGTATATTGTGAGTTGAAACCCAAGAAGGAAGTACATCTACCAAGTTGTGTAATTTTCTGCTGTCCATGTTTCTACACAACTTTCCTGGTTTGAACTAATAATTCACCATCAAAAAACCCGTCAGTAGAAGTAAGGCTCCAACAGTTTCCATTGTATCACTCAGCCCACTCAATTTAGCCCAACAGCAATGAAAACACTGGGGTCTTACATACATGACAGCCTCAATTACTAACAAATCTATAATCACGCCTAATTATGTTGATATTAACAAAGCATCTACTTCCCTCTTATGAAAATAAAACACAAATTCATTATAAAAGCAATGGTGAAGTCATTTCATTACAAAGACAGACACATTCCACTAAAACTTCAAGACAGGAGCGCTGATCAAGCAGTAATCACAAGATAAGCACTGATTTCTATATTAGAGAAAGCTACTTTTTCAACCCATTTAGAAAGAATAACAATCAGGAGACATTAATACAGTCAAGTGCCACATTACTACATACCTTGTAATCTGGACGTATGTTTGCAAAATATATGTAAGAATCGACAGCTAGTGCAATTTTCAGTCCACTTCCCTCCCAAGACAAGGCAGAGATCTGTTTGCCAGGAACTTTCAGTGTGCGCAAATGCTGTTTGAAGAAAAAAAAGATTCTGAATTTATCATAGGAAAACCACTCAAATACATATAAAATAGCTTTAATAGTTGAAGAAAACCAAACATAGACCTTCTTTATGGTACACCATAATGTCTCTCAAAGTACAATACACATGCAGAGGGAGATACTTAACATGCATTACCATAAAGTGTTCTTTTGTTTCAATTCTTTTTTTTTGTCAGAGAGAAAGAAAAAACAGGACTCAATGATATTTCCAACTTACAAAGATAAATCATAGAACCATAGAATCATAGAATGGTAGGTGTTGGAAGGGACCTCCAGAGATCATTGAGTCCAACCCCCTTGACAGATCAGGACCATCCAGGGCAGGCCAAACAGGAACAGATCCAGGTGGGTCTTGAAAGTCTCCAGAGAAGGAGACTCCACAACCTCTCTGGGCAGCCTGTTCCAGGCTCTGTCACCATCACAGGGAAGAAATTTTTCCGCATGTTGAGGTGGAACTTCCTATGTTTCACCTTGCTACCATTACTTCTAATCCTACCACAGGGCACCACTGAAAAGAGACTGGCCCCTTCTACTTGGCACCCACCCTTCAGGTATTTGTAAACATTTGTAAGATCCCCTCTCAGTCTTCTCTTTTCCAGGCTAAACAGCCCCAGGTCTCTCAGTCTTTCCTCATAAGAGAGATGTTCCAGTCCTTCATCATCTTTGTAGCTCTCCACTGGACTCTCTCTAGTATTTCCCTGTCTCTCTTAAACTGGGGAGACCAGAAATGAACACAATACTCCAGATGTGGAGTACTACATGTAGAATGACAGTATGAACATTTTTTCCTTTGGTTGGTAATTTGAATTGCCTTTGTAATTTCAGTCACTACTAAATAAACACAACAATAGTACTTACACCTGACATGCCTCTGAAGTTTCATTTATGCTGGAAGTGTATTAGTTAGTTGATGTACACCAACCTTAACTACAGCTTATAACTTAAATAAATACATATAGCTAATCCATCTCAAGAGCATGCAATGAATTAGCTGCATAGGTGCGCAATTTGCAGTGAAGCAATGGACTTTTCTTTATTCCCTTTCAAAAAAAGGCCCAGGCAAAGAGCTAGATGTCCATTTGCAACAGAAGAGCTAGCAAACCATCTTTTTTTATAGCTTTATTTTGCTGTAGAATTTGAAATTGAATGAAGGAAGCAATTGAAAAAAACAATGTTTTCAAAAACACTAACGTTAGTCTCACAGAGCACTCGTTTGTGGGAAGCTTATTGTTTGCAAATAATATAGAGGGACGCAATAAAGGATACATTAATCTACTATTTACTGTAAGATTTTCTATAATCTTAGGCTTTAAAAAAATGCAGCACTTTACTGAGCAAAACAGTGATACTTATGCTTAGATCTAACTTTTCATTTGAGGGCATAACTTTGTGCCTAAGTAAACTGTTATCAAAGAACTTAGACACTTTAGTGCCTATTTCATGCCTTTGATCAGAGGCAATCATAATGTCCAAATACTGGTCACACATTACTCACAGAAGATGCCATCTTCCAAGAAGTTAAGTCCATACCTGAATAGCAGAACTAATACAAAACAATTCTAAAGAACTTACTTTAAAACACTAGATACAGAATCTGAACACCTGTTTCATTTAACCCGAAGGACATTAGCAACCAGAGATGTCTCATTATTGTCAAAACCGTTAGTACAACTTAGCTTCTTTCACAGCACAGTTCACAGCTCTATCCTTACCATGGTCACCCTCAGAGCTGACCAGTACTTCCTCTGTACAAGGGACAAACTTCCTCCCACTCTGATACATAACACTAAATACTTTCCAGAAATATTACTAGGATGGCAAAGTGAAGTTACCTGAAATTGCCTTGCAAGGCAAGGGTAGCAGCATGAACGAAAATATGTAAGAAAGCTGTCTCTCAAATGTTGAACTTACAAAAACGACAGGAAGTACAAAAACCATTTGCAAAACAATGTCTCAAACAGACAGATGAAGATTAGAAACCATTTACCTTTTCTGAGGTTTCCAAGCCCTCACTTTTACTGACACTAGAAGCTGTTTCTGCCATTTTACTGATTCTGTAAAAATGGAGGGGAGCATTCACTGCCGCATTTTAAACTCTGAATCTAGAGCTGCCTAGGTCTCTTACACAGCTAGTGGAGAAAGACAAGTGCTTCCAGATTTGACACACAGATGTTAAATTACCATTTTAGTGGCTGCCTAAGCTTTCCAAATTGCTTACTGACTACAGTCTGAGTTGGGTGTTCCAAGTCAGACGCTATACGTATCTCATCATTTAGTGTTTTATGTGATGCACTCGCATTTTTGCGCTGCCCACATTTGCTGTTCTACAAAGTACCTCGTCCTGTGTTGTCTTTTGAGATCCAAGTGGACATCCTAGATACCTTAGAGCACATAAAACACAATAATCACCTACATTTTAACACCCAAATTCCACACAGACAAAATTTACTAAAATAAAATTTAAAATAAGTTATATATTAACTATTTTTACCTCACCAAACGGAGTATAAAACTGCACAATGTTTACATCCTTATCTTGAGAAGTTGCTTTTAGGGAGCCTGCCACCGCCAATACGCTTCCACAGTGGTTCCACTGAATACATACTACATTCATAGCAGTGTCAATCAAAACAGGATCTAGTTTTTAAGAAATAAACATTAAGAATATAAATATAAGGAGACATTTTGGGTTAAGGGTAGTTCAGTAATTAGCATCCCACATTTTGTACATACTGTGGTCATTCTCATCTCTCATGATCTGGCATCTTCCATTGTCATAACAGACAGCAAGACAAGGACAATCTGGTTCAATGTAGCCTTCTGTACCGTGATACCAGTGTATTCCAGCAATACTGAATGCTCCAGTTAAGTTCACCAAACAAGTCATTTTCATTTTCACCTAGACAAAAATGGTTAATTATTTAAACTCATACACAACATGCTATTTGAAATAACAATTTATATCTCTACTGATACCTTGCAAAAGATCAGCTACCTATGCAAACTGTTCTTCCTGTCCCAAGAAAAATTTTCACACTCTAAAAACCTAAAGAGTTTAAACTTCCTTACTCAAAGCCAGAAAAGACTTGTAGAAGACGTGTATTTTAACTGCAAAGAAGTACTTTAATGTTGGTGTTTTCATTCTTTGAAAAGTAACTTAAAAAAAACAAACACAAAAAAACCCACCACACGCACATGTGCACACACACAAGGAACCCCACTGGAACTCTGCAATAATTTGTAATAAAATAATTCCAAACCATTTCTGACAACAAGATTTTTTTTTTTTTTTAAATACGTTTTTGCCAGCTTTTTCTTGATAAAATAACTTGAATAATACATAAAAATAATTGGAAAAAATGTGTCCAAATTAGAACATCACTTAAGTTTAGTTTTGTAATAATTAGCCTGGTACCTCTGGTAACACAAGTAAGGGCTTCCTCTGAAAGATAAAGAGTGCTCCTGGATCACTTGGAGGAGGGCTACCAGGTAAATTATGGAAGGGTGGGAAAGAAAGAGAGAGAGTGCGAGTACACAACAACACATACCACTGATAAAAAAAAAATCAGGGCAGGGGGAGAACAACACAACTAATTTAAAGAATGCCAGAAATTTACAGCACATGCTAGAAACAACATAATACACACAGGGGAAAGAGCGGGAGAAAGAGCGGGAGAAAGAGCGGGAGAAAGAGCGGGAGAAATTAAAAAGGAGGGGGAAAAAAAGACGAGGAAAAAATTCATCATAATAGGCATCTAAAAGTCAAGAACATGGTTCCAAATACATTTTTCTTTCCAAAGTCAGCAATTTACTTGTTTAACATTTTGTCAGTCATATTCCAATATTCCAAACAACTAGATAAAAATAAATAAATAAACTGAATTTGCAGAAATGCAGCCATATTATAGTTACTTTCATTCACTTTTCCAGTTATTACCAGATTTTCTCTGATGTATGTAACATTCCTTATTACATAAGAAATGACAGGAGCAATAGGAAAATAAAATACCGCTTTATTCTAAAAGCATGCTAGTACTTTTAACATGAGTTTCATTTAATTTAGTTAGTATCACCACAGGTGCTTTTACATTTTCAGTTAAATATTGCAAGGCAAAAATAGTTAATTATGTAATTGATATGATATTCATTTAGCTACCAAGAAAGAAATATTTATATTCAAAAGCTGCAACTGCGTAAATCTTGAATAAAAACTTTATGCAAGAAACCTTGTCCAGTTTTCAGTACTAAAGTCCACCAACTAAACAAATGAACATGAAATAAATAAAGAGGAAGTATGTTTTTATGCCTGTTGAAGTTAATATCTTTATTATACCGCCAGGAACTTACAATAAAATTTCCCTGATTGTCATAAATGTGAATCTCTCCATTTGCCATCCCGAAGAGTAAAACTTTGCTATCAGAGGACCAGGCCACGTGGCACAGGTGGGTTCCTTTCAAGTCCTTTCCCCAAATGCGATTGCCTGTAACAGAACACTGATTGTACGTAATAAACATACCACAAAATTAAAAACACAATCCAAGTTACCAATGTAAAATCTAAAACAGCTAAAAGAAAGTCAAAGCAACGATTAGAAAGTAACTATTAATTGTATTTACCTAGAGAAACACAGCCACTCCATACATAATACTGAAAACAAAAGTTATGTAAAAACACAGCAATTAGTAAATCTCAAATTTTACCATCCACCGATCCAACAATCACAGCTCCATCTTCATAGACAATGCAGATCTTTTGTCCATCAGCATTCCAGCTCATACTTCGAACAACAGATTTATTTCTGTTGTTAATCATCTCTTCATACCAAGCACCTATTAGTAGCAAATGAAAAACTGCTGATTTGATAATCCTCTAGAGGAGTCAAGGTACACACTAATCACTGAATTACTCCCAATTAAAAAGATACACAAACAGGATGATAGTGACATTTCTTAGTAAGATGAATTCATAAACCATAATACAGACAAACAAAAAGTTTATAAAAGTTACCAAGTGATTAAATTAGGCGGTCAGTGAAATGGAGAAACCTGAGAATGGTCTGCTTTTAAGTCAACATGAGATAGTAGGTTACATATGACTCTGCAGTGTAATACACAACAAAAAGCTACAAAACAAGTAAGATCTGGAAAGGAATTAAAACCAAAGTTGCTAGAGTTTTTACTGAAAAGGCAGAACAAGACTGTGCCATAGTGTCCCCTAGACAACACAGGCATAACTATTGTGAAACCCAGCGTTCAGATGTGAGCTACTTATTTCCAAAAGGAACCTGACAAATGAGGAATTAATTGGAGAGGGGATCCAGAGTCCAAGAGGGGCCCTATGGGAAGAGGTTTGTGCTCGAGTCATTTCAGAACTGACAAGAATACACTAGGAAACATAAACAGCGGGAACAACTGTCACTGATAGCGATATGTATTAAATAATTTACTGGTTCTTTTCCAGAACCAAGACATGATTTATGTGACAGTAACCAGCACACACCAGGCAGAAAGACTAATCAAGAGGTATTTTTTATTCTTAAAATGAGAAGCTGAGCTAAGATTTTGTTTCCCTTTTTCATTAAACAAAAATCCCCAAGAAAAAAAGAAAACTTTTTCTTTTTCTTTCCCATGTGTTAGAAAGTGGTTAATTTCACTGAGAGGGTCACTGGCTTTCAAATGAATTTAAGTGTACCAAAGAAGTACATGTGTGTGTGAAAAAGTCACAAACAATAAAAGCCAATTACAGAAATACACTGGTTAGTCATATTAGTCCACTGCCTTAATTAAACATTTCTGAAGACTGATTTATTAAAGTATTTAATTGATGTTCTAAGCAGAGTTGCTAAGTTCTTGTAGTTACACCATGTCTGTGCTTGATGCACTTTGCAGAGCTATTTAAATATTACGATGATACCCAAAACAGAACCTACATAAAGAACCACTGCTCTTTTAGGTTTTCTTCTTTGTGTTAAATGTATTATTTTCCTCCAAGGGGAAAAAAAGTATCAGAGATAAGAAAACAAGAAACTTAGAGCAGTTTTCTAAGCATATGACTAAGAGACAATATTTTCTCATAAGGTAGCTCTGCAGAACAAATGCCTTTTTATATGTGACTACACTGTGAAAAATGTGGATGAGTATTAAAATAAAAAGATAGATATAGTATTAAATCTATACTGAGTTTTAGAGTCTGCAAAGAAAAAGTCTGAAAAAGAATCAGAAAAAACTGCTAGGACAAAAAAAAGGGAATAAAGTTCTCTCACAACATGGAATATTATCTTATGTCCAATTTATCCTGTAGAGTACCTTTATACAGCATCCACACAATGATGAGTCCATTCTGATCACTGGTAGTCAGTTTTTGATACTGTTCATTCCATGTCACCACTTGCACAGAACCTAGAAAATTATACTTTTTTTTTATTTACGCCATTTAATTAATTCATAAAAACCCTAAACACCATTAATAAGTTCATAAAAACCACCACATCCAACTTAGTCAATTTGGAGCTTTTCAGAAATTTGCACTGCTCGCTTTGATTTAGTTTTAGACTTTCTTTCTGTATCACTCATTTTCTCTTTCAAAACTCTGCTAAAGGGCTCTGTTTGCTTCTGTATTCACCCACTTGAGTAACAAACACCCTATCCAAATTCTGCTCCAAGTACTGCTCCAATACACGAAAACCAAATCATAGATCTGTGGGTTCTCACCATATCCAACATGTTAGTCTAGGAAGCTGACAAAAGTTTACTGTCACAAGTTTTGGTTTTTATTTCCTCTTAGTAGTTTGATCCTCAGTAATGCTGTGCTTTTTAAGTAAAATCTCCCTCATGATTACCAAAGAAGAGGACCCTACACACAGTCCCTTCAGACTCTCAAGTCTCCTATGGGATTCTGTTCATAAATATTTGGCTTGACTTGAAACATCTTCAAACTTTCTAAGAAGCATCTCATTTCACCAGTTCAACACTGGATATGAACTTGACCACTTCAAGCATCACACTCTTTCATGTCCTCACTGAGAGTCATCCATTTCTTCTGTATTCCTTCCATTTTTCAGCATTTCAGTCACAAACTTTATCAACAGATGCAATCAAAGATATCCTGAATGTTGGGGATTTTTGAAGGTAACAGTAATTACTCAGAATTTAAGACATCCATTAAATTGTTTCTTCATAATTCTTTTTTTTTTCCTATCATATTTAACCAGACCCCTAAAATAATCTGACTATTAGCAGATTTCAACTGCAAATCCTTATAAAAGACCATTCCTTTAAGTAAGGTAAGAATTTTAGCATTCTTCCCATACCCCACTGTCTGCAGAAGATGGCCATTTAACATTTCTCACACATGAGTTTAATTCCTCCCTGTCTAGTTTCCCTGCATTCAGTTTTTCCTTTCACACACTACCCTTGTCTAGCCTGTTTTTGAACCTCTCTAAACTTTGTCAGCATACTGTACTGCAGCCTACGGACATCTGCATTCTGTCATTTGTCCATAAATGGAAAACTAAGATACATTTAGTTCAGTAAACCTCACGTCTGTCTTAACTTTGATTTCTTCAGAAGAAAAGCTAAAGCTACCATAACAGATAAGCAAATCTCGTAGACACTACAAAAAAAATAAACCCAAACAGGCCCGTCTACATGTGTCACTAGAAAAAATGATAAATAAGAAGGCTTTCAGTCTCATTTCTGATACTAGCCCATCATACATAGTTTAAAACTTTATCTATACAGACTGAAAGAAAACTGTTGTCAGCCTTTATCCTTTTTTAAACCATGGCAGAACATCACTGTTTCTTTAAGCCAGCAATTCCAGCATCAACTACCCATCAGTTTAGCTTTTCTCTTCTGCTCTTAGACATTCTTTATATTCCATCTCCCAAGGCAGTATGTGAAAAAAATATATGAAAGCAAATGTTATCATGATCTTTTATGTAAATATCTAAGAATATATTCCAGTCCCATGCAACTGAGTAGCATTTCCAGATTAATCATGCTGAAGTGGGAAATAACAAGTATTAAACCAGTAGCACTGCACAATTGGGGAAAAAAACCCAACCAAACAAACAAAACAACAACAAGAGCAAAAAACCTCTGTAATTTAACACATATGATAGTGTCATCCGCCTAAATATACATTGCTACTTCCTTCTCAGGATAATGCACAGGGACCAAATAATTTGGAAAAAGCAAAACGTGAAGTAAAACAAAACACAAATGAGGCTGTAACGTCCAAGTTCACGGACTTAACCCTGCAAAATCCATAAGCAAACGTTAAATCATAAGAGGCAGGGCAGAGCTTGCTTTGTGCAGCAGGTATTCTGCATCATGCACACTCCATCAGCCAGGAGAACTGACAGAAGGCTAGAGCAGTTTGATTCTCAACCCAGTAATTCATTCACAGATCATGAAATATTGAACGTAGGTCTTTCCTCAGATAACTTGATAAAAATAGACAGCCGGGACATTATATATCTGAGTTAAATACTTTATTTCAGGCTTATAATATAAAGTTATAGCAAAATTACTCTATCAACTGCACAAAATCTTGTATTTTTAATTCTAATCAAAAGTACATGAAATGCCCCAAGACACTTACCACTATGACCTTCAAGAGTTTGATTCACAGACAGATTGCTAGGAGCTGCAAGTCCCTTTATTTTTGCTTCATCTAAAAATAACAAAAATAGCTATAAAATAAACATAGTAAAGAATACATATTACTGTGTCTCTACCAATACTGTAGCTGTAATCAGCATTAACAGAGAGAAAACGGTTCACCTAAAAGTTTGTAAATTGTAACTGTAGGATGAACTTTCCATCCCTCAGTTCAATGTTTGCTGTTCCTATCTGTCATCCAAATTGATATGCTCTTTACACTCTAGCTGTTTTTCAGGGGGAAAAAAAATCAAAACCAAAAAACAATAGCAAAACAAACAAAAAACCCACAACAACAACAACTATGGCTATCAGATTTTGTTACATTCAGAAACAGGTTTAAGAGAATTTGAAAATATATTAGATTTTCATTTTCTTGGAACAAAAAAACCCAAACAAACAGAAACAAGCCCCGCAATATTATCCCTAATATAATGAATATGGTAGAGAACATTCAAACAAAATCAATAAATAATTAATTAAGTTCCAAAATAAACTGGAAACCAATACAAAATGAACAAGAATGATTTCTGTCTCCTGAAAAAAAGAAGCACTTAAGAAATCTTCAACAGTTGTAACAAATAGACAAATTACACATGTGCCATGGAGCACAAGCTGGAGAAAAACAGCGTTCAAAAGAAAGGGACATCATGTTCAAGGCTCATGCAAATACATCAGTATCTATGTACAGATTTAAAACATACAGAATATTATCAGGTAGCTTGTGGGAGGAGCTCAGAATTCTGCAGTGTGGTGCATTTTGTTCTTAAAAACAAAACAACAACAACAAAAAAGAAAGTCTCATTTACCTGTCTGTGTTTCTAATTTTAAAACTTTCAGTAATCCATCCTCTCCACCACAAGCTATGAAACCTTGATCCTTATTCCAGGAAATACATCTTAATCGAACATTACCAGGAATTGCAATCTGAAAAAGAAGCATTTTGTACCTCTACATAGTTCTAGTCAAGTTCCACTTTGAAATACTCTAAGCATTTCAAAGGCACCTACGACACCCCACAAGATAGACTTCTATCAGCAGACCAGTACATGCGAAAAGAGAAAGACGACAATTAGAATTACAAGCACTAGAGAAATTGTGCAACACTACACTTAATAAAAGGGAAATCTAACACACGCAGTAAAAAAATAACAGGACATCTTCAAAGGCGTGCAGAGAAGACACCGTGAGCAACAAGTGAGAGGGATGACAAAGTACACGGGCCTTTGCCACGAGCTGGTCTCCAGCTGAAGAGCTGCGTCCGAACTCTCCTGGGGGAGCAGTGGCTCAGGAAATCGCTGAAGCCAAAGAAACCCCAAGCGCGAAAGCCAGGCCGAGAGGCAGCTGGTAGGACAGAGCAGGGCAGCCACAGTCAAGAAACTAAACCTACGACCGTTCAGCAGAGTCGCAGCGGCCGCAGGCAGAGAGTGGGAACCTCGAGGGTCCCCTCAGCACCGCGACACCTCCGCGCTCCCAATCCCCGGGCTCCCCGGGGGAGGGGGGGAAGTCTGCCTGCACCCCGCCGCCCTGACTCTCCTCCATGCCCCAGGAGCACCTTCTTGCACAGGTAGATGAACATCCCGGAGAAGGAGCGGGCGAGGGCTGCCGGCCCACGCCACTCCTCACGGCGGCGCGACGGGCCCAGCGCGGCCTCCCTGGCAACCGCGTCACCGTGGCAACCGCCGCCGGAAGTTCGACCCGGGCGCGCGCTCCGCTACTTCCGGGAGCGGGAGAAGAAAGACACAGCGTGCAGCCGGCCCCCCTCTGGAGCCGTGCACAGGCGCTCGCGCCCCTGGGGGCGGAGCCACGACCTGGCCCCGCCCGCGCAAGCTCCGCCTGGAGCAGCAACAGCCGTCAGGCAGCGGCCCTGCCTCGCCTCGCCTCGCCTGCCCTGCCTGGCAGCAGCCACAGCACAGGGTGGGCCCCTGAGCCAGGAGGTGCGCTAAGGTTTGCCCGCCCTGGCGCAGCGCTTAAGAGCTTCAGTGGAAAGCACTGGGACTTCATTAATAAAAGTCACTCTCCTTCTACGTGAAGGAAAATCCAAAAGCTTGTGAATCCCAAATTGTTTGCACACAGTGTCCTTATTACAACTCACATTAATGCGTCGTCAGTTACCCCAGCCTCAAAACTGCTGTTGACTGAGGTGACTGGTGCTGTGGCTGAGACTGCGGGTTTTGGGCGCTGCTCCCGCTTCCACAGAAGGTGCTGCCTGACCCCGCAGCCGGGTCTGGGCAGTCAGGGACACAGTGGACAAGTAATGCCTCCGTTCAGTGCGTTAGAGAGGGTGAGGAAGCCCCATGGCTACTGTGACAAAGCTCTCGGGCACGGAGCAGTGCCGAGGGCAGGGGGAAGGCTCAGGCCGGGGTCTGTGCCTGCCGGAAGGGTGCAGGGGGCTTCAGGAGCAGCCTGGCTCTGCAGGACTGGCTCCAAGCTGGGCTGGACTCGGACTTCACTGAAAAATAAGTGTTTTTGCATTCTGAAGCTGCCTTGTAGCTGACTGACAAAAAAGGGGAACGCAGGAGATGTACAGAGAACAGTCTGTCCTGTGTCTTCTGTATCATGCTCTAAAAACTTCCCTGTTCAACACCAGAGGAATGGAAGTGCCACGTCTCCCAGGGCATTCCCCCTCACTCTCATTGCAGCCATGTACTCCACAGTGCCATTATCCACAACACAAACACTGAAATACAAGCAACTTGTTCAATGACAAAGGAAGATTAAGACAAAGCCATGTGGGATCTGGAGAACACGTCTTAGGAGAAGTGGCTGAGAGAGTTGGGGTTGTTTAGTCTGGAGGATACTTGGGGGAGACCTTATCACTCTCTACAACTACCTGAAAGGAGGTTGTAGCAAGGTGGGTGTTGGTCTCTTCTCTCAAGTAACTAGCAATAGGAGAAGAGGAAATGGGCTTAAGTTGCGCCAGGGGAGGTTTAGATTAGGAAAAGTTTTTTTACCAAAAGAGTGGTGAAGCACTGGAACGGGCTGCCCAGGGCAGTGGTGGAATCACCATCCCTGGAGGTATCAGAAAAGCATGTAGACGTGGCACTTCAGGACGTGGTTTAGTGGTCACGGTAGTGTTGGGTTGACAGTTAGGCTTGATCCTAGAGGTCTTTTCCAACCTTAATGATTCTATGATTCTCACACCTGCATCTTGTCAAGTTTAGCATGTTCCCCTCCTTTCAAAGAGGCTATCTGGAAATTTAGAGAAATAGAACCAGCCACGGGTTATCATCACATCACTTTGTTGAAGTTACATGAACATGCAATAGTGAGGAGCACTGGGCATCCAGCTTTTTGACTGTCAATTTAGAAGCACTTATATAAGGCAGAACTACTAAGTAAAGCTGGCTGAACTCCTGGAAGCATCTTAGAGCTGAATAAGATAGTTAATGGTAAGTTTAAAAATGCCTGTGATCAGGCACTTGGACTAAATGATCATCATAGGTCCCTTCCAACTGAAATACTCCTATTCTATTCTATTCTATTCTATTCTATTCTATTCTATTCTATTCTATTCTATTCTATTCTATTCTTATTCTATGTAGAATAAAAATCATTCTATAATACCATCCAAAATACTAGGTTTAGTTTTATTCATACCAATTCTCTGCATTAGTCTACAAGTTCTCCTGCTTGAATAACTAAAACAATATAATTACTCATTCCATATCAACAAGTACATCTATGTTTAAAATAATGATAATTGCTTAGAACAATCAAATGTAAATAGTAGAATTGGTAACATAAATTGGAGTTATGAATACTAATGCATAAATCGAAGCCTGCCCAGCTAACAAACACATCTGGCCTCCAGGACAGTTTTCCACTATCATATAAAATTACACATCTCATCTGACAACTGTCCTTAATGTAAACGGGACTGATGTCATCCACTGCCAAGAAGTTGAGAAGTCCTGTATAAGATTTACAACTTGTTTATCCTTACCAATTATGGAGGCCAAGGTGTACTTCTGGCCCTATAAATCCTTGTGTAATGCCCATGTCTGAGCAGAGGACATGAAAGTAAGTAAAGCGAAGTGCTG
>JAAGNO010028725.1:15185-32027 GCA_033439905.1 Ceryle rudis
GTGAACATCACAACTGAACTTCTTGCCCAGCTTGCAATTGTTTGTATCTATTATGCACAGGCTATGAAGCAAGCACAGATGTCATTATAATATTTAATTGGCTTACCAGCTACTGACATAATATTTTTGTAAATATATTACAAAACTCTACAAAATATGTTGGATTTTTCAATTCTTAAAAGAAAAAAAAAAAAAGAAAAGAAAATAACCCAAAATATAGTTTTGACTTCATCTTCAAATTTATTTAAATGTCATTGCTGAAGCATTTGGATGATTATAAATGCTGAATAATCAAAATTAGTGGATACCTTTAGCAGTTAAATTTTTACATTATTACCTTGTGCGTTTTATCCTACAAGCCAAATTGACACAAGTAGTCTCAGTAAAGTCCATGGTACAGCAACAGGAATGACTGACAAATAACCTATGGAAATCTCGCAGGATAAAATCCTTAAATTGGGGAATGTCTTTCATCAGTGTTCAACATTATTAATACTTGAAATTACTATTAAACCTTTTATCTATTTTAATTAGTAGGTTTCAAAATCTTGTTAAAGTTCTCTTTCCAATTACGTGACTTGGGGATATTATCCTGCTTAGTTCTGTGGACTTCTTCCATTTATGCCCCCTTTATCTTTGCAGTTGTTTCCTTGGTTTTGTTAAACCCTTTATTCCATAACACATCCTTTAAGTTGTACACAACAAAAAAAAAAAAAAAAACACCACAAGCTTCCAACATAATTGTAGATATCATTCTTTCTTTTATTAAAATAAGTTACCAGACCCCAACTTACTTTCCCGTTTAATGGACAGAAGTCAGAGGCACATTTTTTAACTCTGCTGTTTCACAGATACATACAATGTGATATACTATGTTCTTTTTTTTTTTTTTCCTGTATTTACTTTTCAATAAGAGAATAAAAATGCAGTTACTGCAGAAAAGCAGTACCTGCTGTACTGCTTGTAGTACAACCTGAAGCACAGCAGGCATAGGTAGCTTTATGGTTATAAAGCGACTGTACATGAAGATCCTCAGGGTGACTGTATTTTCAATATTTGTCTTCTGAAATCTTCTTGACGTTTGTCAATAACAACAAACCAACTGCTGTTTTGTAAGCTGTGCAACAAAATAAAGCTCGCTGAACACAATAAAAAGGATTGATTTTGAAAGATTATTTTTAAATGAAGTAGAGTAAAAGCTCAGACAACCTGCTGTCTGCCTTGGTACGCCTGCAGCTTCTCAGACACTTCATCTAGTAGTCAGGTGTTAAGGGCCATAAAGTAGATGGCTGTAAGTTTTATTTATAATCTTTCTCATTGATGCATCTTCAATAAGCCTGTTTTCTAGATGAGGTCAATACATGCTTGAACCATAGATTTCAAATCATTTTAGACACCTCTCAAGGTCTGGCAACTTCCCAAATGACCTCAGTGACCCTAACTTCTTAGGAGGAGTTGGACCAAGTGACATTCAGGGCTGAGGAGCAGCAGGTCATTGTTTCTGTTGCTTTTACCAGGTTGTCTTGAAAGGATGCTAGGATACAAATAGCCCACCAAAGCTCTCCTTCTTTGATTAATCCTAAATACCCGACTCTTCCTTGATTTTGAAGCCCCAGGGATCAGGATGACAACCATAGACATAGTGTTCCTCTAAATCAATTCCTACTGGAACAAGAGCACCTTTTACAGAAGCAAGCATGCAGTCTCAAAAATTTCCAGTGATGAAAACCTACCACAATCCTTGGCAAATTGTTAACAGCGACCAACCACTCTCACTTCTACAAATTGTGTTTTACGATGAATCACAGTTTACACAACTTTAGTTATTAGTTCCTGCCATGCCATCTGAGGGCATTTATTCCAGCATTCAGGTTTGCTGTGATACTACACAGCCCACCATTCTTGGTTTTTGGCTGGTTTTTTTGTCTCCAGTATGTTTGCAAAATGTCTAATCTGTGGGCTGACCACATTTCTCTTCACTGTTGCAGGCACCGTGCTGTGGCGAATGAAGGTGGCAAATTCCAGCATGGTGTAACTGGAACTCCCCAGCCTGCACCTTAGACGTCCTGTGGACCTGAGGCTTGCCCAGTGCCACCAGCCTCAGCACCCTGCCTTGTAGCTCTCTAATCCTCGTGTATCCCAGCAGCTAGGTATTAATAGGCTAGCATATTTTCAGGGAAAAGAAGAAGGTGCATGAAAATTGCTCGTGACAGTGTCAGTCTGCAGAGGTGGGATGCAGAGGAAATCTCAGCTAATGGGACTGTGGTCACACTGCCTGTGAAGTTGTCTTGAAAATTTTGGTACATAACAGCAGGCATGAAAACTGAGTATTTGCTGTAACAGTAAAATTCATCTGGAAGAATAATAAATAGAGCAGTGCTTGACGTTCAACACAGCATATATAATCTAGGGTATATGGACATACGCATTTTGTCTGTGTCTTGATACTAGAGACCTTCAGTTAAATGTGAAAACATAGTGGTATTTGCAATAAACATTATTTTGCTCCATAACATTTTTCTAAAATCACCATGAAAATACTTCCTGTTTTGAGGGATGTTCCTTCCCTGGCTTGTATCAAAACAGCTACCTCTGAAATATCAGTAAAGAGCTGAATGCAGAAGATCATGTATAAAAAGGATATATTTTGTGGACAGAGCTTCAAGGCGTGAGGTGACCGAGTCCTGCAGGGCAGCTATGGCTTCACACTTACAGGACTCTTCAGTTGTTAGAAGACTGCTTGCTCTGACTCCTAAGAGAGAAACCAGCATTTAGAATATGTATGACAATTAACATTTCAATTCCAGGAAAATGCGTGATTCTTGAACTCATCCTGTGAGAGTACAGCAAGCACTGCAACCCAGGGCAGTTGGGAAGGATGGACGGCAGTGAATGGGGGCTGGTATGTAGCCAGAGACATGAATGTTATAATCCAGAAACAGGTCAGGCAAGAGAGATCTCGACTCTGACTAAGGAGTTCTTCACCTGCCTACCTGAATCGTCTGCACTTTTTAAATTAGACCGTTATTGAGCAAACTATAAAAAGAGGCCTGGGTGCAGGGACCAGCTAGCCTCCCCCATCAACTCTAATTGCTAGAGTGAATCTTCCCTTCTCCTGTTATCTCTCCATCATCCCCTATCCCAAAAGGTAGGGCACCCTGGGATATAGCATGAGCATGTTCAGGTGATGCAGACTGAGAAGAACCTACAGTCCAGGTCTCCATCTTGTAAGTAGTATTTTGACCATCAGACTATCCATGCAGGAAGCCACTGGCATCACTGTAAACAGAATCGATTCAGTCTGATGTATTTAAGGCCATGCATAACTTGCTAGGCTTCTCTTCAGAAGAATGATAGAATCATAGAATGGTTTTGGTTGGAAGGGACTTTTAAAGATCTTCTAGTCCAATCCCCCTGCAGTGGGTGGGGACATCTTTAGCTAGACCACGTTGCCCAAAGCCTTCTCCAAGCTGACCTTGAACACTTCCAGGGATGGGTCATCCACAACTTCTCTGAGCAACTTGTTCCAGTGCCTCACCACCCTCACAGTAAAGGATTTCTTCCTCCTATCTAAATGTATCTAAACTGAATCTGAATCTATCTATCTAAAGAAAATCAAGGTTGCTGCCTGTCAAAGCTGGATTGTAATGGCATTTGGGGTACCCATCACTCCCAAACACAGCAGTTCAGAGAATGAATTAGTCCATAGTTAAGCCTCCAGTAGTTCTGCAAATCAAGAAGGAAGACACATAATGATTTTAGGCACATAGTCAGTCAGTGACATAAATTGGCCAGTTTGCATCAATTTCTTAGATGTGGGTGGAATTTAGATACCTAAGTCTCAGCTTGTGAAGGATTTAGAAGAACTGAGTTTACCACTTGGTAAATAATAGAGAAATGAAAGCAGGAATACATGTATCAATATGAAATACTAAGCAACAGACTTCAGCTAAATCCTCAATGTTTATCACCCCACCAGTACCCTTGGTTTGTAACACTGGCAATACGCATGCACAGGGAGTACCATTTTTGGTTTAAGAAGTGCAAACACGAGTCCATTCCATTCCAATGTCACACTAATATGGATGGAGGGAACAACAACTTTCAAATAAGCTCAAGTGAATTTAAAAACTAGCAGAAAGGCACAGCAATATTAGTGAAGAAGACAGTTAGTATGACAAAGAAGTCATCAGTCTCTTAAGAAAGAGAAAGCAAGCATTGTCATACTCCATGCTGGTTTTATTGGATCTTTTCTTAGGTTCTTGCCCTCAGTCTTCCAGACTTACGGAAGACTATCCTCAACTGCCCTCAAGAACTCCTTTTTCTCCAGAATCCACCACAAAGGCAGGGACAATCACAAAGGGCTCAGAGAGGTGGTTAATTTCACTGTGGTATAATAACCTCAGGCACCAGCTGATGGCTGCGAGTTCTTAGCCACCTGAAAGGCAATTTAACCTCACCTACTCCATAAAGAAAACAGGAGTGAAGGCACACAGCACCACTTCTGCAGGCTAAGAACAAACACATCAACAGCTACTGAAGCACCAGTACTGTAGTGACATTACCATCTACATCTGAGACCAGAATAATAAACTACCAAAGGCAAAGCCTTCTGAAAAGAGGCCTACGATTATGAAATACTCTTTCAACAAGTTATCAAGAGGTATTTCTTGTACCTATCTCTCTTTATACACATTTTTTACATCGTTTACAAGGGCAACAATGGGAGATTATTCAATTTTTTTTTTTTCTGTAGATATATAAATGCATAGCTGATCAATGCCAAACAAATTATGTGAGCATTTTATCAGTAAAACAATAGAAATATTATCCCTGGATACAAATTCTCTTCTTTTTTTTTTTTTTTCTGAATTGTTTTGGTTTCTTTTTTTGTTTATCAATCATGCAACTAATATTTCCATTTTGCAGGGAAAGTGCAAAATCTATGAACAGATTCATTTGTAGTAGTTCAGAAATTCATTTTTCTTAAAGCCAGTGTTGAAACTGGTGTCTCCTTGATTCCACTGAACCTGAATTTGTTCAGCTCCCTTCTTTGGAATGTTCCACAGGCTTTATGGTCAATTAACAAAGAAGAGTTGTTCAGGAGTCAGCTGGAGGAAAGCCAGTCCAAAATATCACACTAAACATGATTGCTTTCCAACCAACTGCCAGTTATTTTTTTATGTTTGCATTTAAATTCTCCAATGACAGATACAGATCCTCCTTGGATTATGTCTGCTTTAACAAAATTACTTTTCCAATCGACTTTGGAAACTACCCAGGGGTACCCAGAAGTCTTTTACAGTCCTTCTGTCAAATTTAGAGTCTTCCAGTATTTGATATTCAAAATCTGGGACACTCCCATTGCCACTGGGATGCCAAACAAGTCATACAAAACCTGCTAGAATTGCTTCTTTTTACGCTGCATTTATGTTTCAATCCAGACCTACAAAAAAATACTATTTTTGCAGATGATGTTTGGCAATATTGATGTATTTTATAACTTTTCTGTTACATAGAGTCTTTAGTCACTTGATGTAATGGCAAGTTATTCCTGCTCCGAACCAGAGGTCAGACTAGGTACCTCCTGAGATCCCTTCCAACCCAACTTTACATACAGTTCTACATCAAATGGTGCAGAGGTTCTGCCAACAGAACCATTCTGCCATTATTGCACATCTGAAGGGAAAATGGTGAGTTCATGCACTTGGAGGACTGGACAAGAGCATAACGTTTAGCATTGCAGGAGTTCTTCTGACACCAGTTCCGTTCTCTTCTGGTTCCCCACCATCCTGCTAATGTTGGTACACAATTGAGTCCCATACCCCACAATCCTGCCTTGCCAGTCCTCACGGTTATTCCCATTTCATAAGGAAATGCAGATTATGAAATAAATTTTTTTTAAATTTGAAGTGACATCCTTACATGTGTGGAGATAAGTAAGAGTCAATTGTCATTTTAAATACAGTAAGTGCGCTAACTAAAGAAGAAGGATCAAATTAGCTCAAAATATCAGTGGAAATAGGAAGAAAAAAATGAAAAAAAGAGTTGAAAAAAGATTATACTTTCAGGGAGTTTGTGAGTCGATGGAACACTTCTCAAACAATCAAAAGGATTTAACACATTAAAAATAGGTACTTCAATAAATATATTCAGGAAAAAAACCCGAACACATTAAATTATTACTTGAACGTGTATTATCATCTAGATTTAAGGTAAATCCTTCATAGCAGTCACAGGTATATGATCTACCATTATTCACACAGACCTGCTCACTTTTATGAGTTCTTGGTGCACATACATCAGTTCCTACAGAATGTATTATGGATAAACAGCTACCCAGAAAAAAGATAACATTTTTTTAATGCTTCCCAATGGAAATGCTTTTCCATCCTGGGAGCCTCTGTACATCTTACCAGAAACTACTCAGTTGTGTAACTGGTCTTGCCTTGGAGCATCAAGATGAAATAATTGCCTCACTGGAGTCTCCCTCAGTCCTTACTTTGTACAGTCTATGCTCACTCTGACCACAGCTGCCTAACCCCGCCAGATGTGAAGTGCCAGATCACCTTCAAAGACATGCTAGGAAATGCAGTCTGGGTCCCAGTTTCCAATACACAATAACTTTACAGTGAGGAGACCAGGAAGGAAAGAAACAAGTCTAAAACGACTGCATTTTTGCTGTACACAAAGTCACCGAGAAGCTAAAGAAAGAAGCGGCAAAATGCAATTCAACCTGGGAGTGGGGAAACCACCTCGAGCTGTCTCCTGCCAAGCATGTGTCTGGGTGACTAACCCCAGCTCTTCTCTCTTTGATTATTTCTCAGTTCTGGGTTTGCTGAATGTTGCTTATTTTTTTTTAAATACAGAGAAGGCTTTAGTTATAAGATGAAAAAGAAAGACCAGGTGGTAAGCAGTTACAGGTGATGCTCCATAAGAAGTGCTTTGTACCTCTAAATATTGCTGCAAGTGGAAGAGGCAAAGTCACATAGAACTGTCTTATAACACTTGAATGCATGTGTAAGTTTCTCAAATATCCAAATACGTGAAGCTGCTAACGAGAGCTATTTCAGTACATGTACTTAGCTGGGATAGCAATCTGCTCTTACTTGAGCAAGTCTTCTTGTCTGGATTCAGGGTGTAGCCTTGGTAGCAGTCACAGGTATAGGACAGATCATCCCTCACGCAGACCTGCTCACAGTCGTGCCTTCCAGGTGCACACATGTCGACAGCTGAGGAAGGCATTTGAGAAGAGAAGAATATAAATCAGTACCCAAACTTCAGTTTAGCTGATGCTAGTAATTTCCATTTGCAAACGTATCTTCATTAGGATTCAAACTGGGACATTTTTATTGCATGTCAGCACGCTATTAGCCGTGGTTAATGCATACAGAGTTTGTTTTTATGTGGCTATCAACATCAAGAATTAATAGGATTTTTGGAACACTTGCAACATTCTTCCGCAGTCGTAACGGGTTGCAAAAGAAACTGAACTAGCAGTGACCCACTTACAAAATAATTATCCAAAGGAATTTCAGGGAACAAATATCTGGATTTTATGAGAGTATTTGGCATTATTTCAGGTCTAATTGAGTTGGATAAAACACTATTTTATGGAGTGAAAAGACCATAAACAGAAGAGTATACATGGCTGTGAAAAAAAAGAGATGTGGCACCCACTGCCAGTTACAAAGTGGGCACTTGATGTGTGAGGCTGATGTTTTCTGCCAAATTTAACACGTCAACTCTGAAAGGCCAAGCTGAGAAGGAGTTCCTATATTTGGATATCTTCACGGTAAGGAGGTTTAGTAAATAAAGCACAAGCAAAGAAAGAGAGAGAGAGAGAAAAGAAAGAAAGTAAGAAAAGACCCATTCCTGGGGGGAAATCAGTAGCAGCCTATTGCAAAATGAGATCCTAATGAGTAAAAAAAGCAAGCATGTTAGGGAAATAATCTGAAATTTTACTATCCAGGGTGAGAATCAGAGCTATGAAAAGAGGTTCAGCTTTAGATTCCCAAAGGGGATGCCCAACTGAATTCCCTTGCATCACAGATGTTTGTCTATAGAATGCCAAGTGAGAGTTAATCTGAGAAACTGTATTTACAACATCAGCTCCGAAGCTAGGCATGAAGAAATATTAAGGCCCTCTGGCTTTGCCTCTTTGAGATGCGAGACATATGACTTAACTGGAGAGATTTGCCTGGGAACACTAGGTTCAGCACTTTGTCACACAACACATCGTAAGGAAAGGGATTATGATGGAAGTGGATAAAAGGATTTGAGAAAAACGAATCATCAGTGAGACATCCAAAGAAATGAAGAGTGAAGTTCAAATCCTAATCAAGTGAAAATAATATAGAATACATATTATTTTGTAGGTAGTATATACTTACATGTACGTCCTTATGTACTATCTATATCTATACTCCAGTTCTCCACAAGAGATCAGCAGTGGGAAAGAACATTTCCCTCCATCCTCTAGAGCTCTAAGGCTGGAGTATTTTTCAAGGTCTAAACACATCTACCAGAAAGAGTGAACACACTCAGGATGACACAGACTGTAAATCGCTCTCTCAGCACAGTCCTCACTCTTCTTCATCTCATTCTCTTGTGCTGCTTTGCTGAAGAGTTCTCTGACTTGGGCAGTGCACATCATGCAGTCTCACCAAATACATTCTCCTTCTCCTCTCTCAGGTGGACATGGCAATTCTTGCTCCATGGGTGTGAAAATACTGTGACATCCTCAGGGAAATGCCAAATGGTATTTAGATTATACCAATCAGAAGCTTCGCACAACTACCGAAGAGTTATGGGTCTCAAAGTATTACTGACAGGTGAAGAAATAAAGTTGCACTGTGTTTTTGTGAGTTGTAAGAAACTTCTGGATAGTTTATCAGAAAAATAAATTAACCTGATTTTGAAAAGCTGCCTGCTTTTAGCTGAACACGGTGTTTCTTTAATCAGGTCTTACCTGAGCAAGTCTTCCTATCTGGATTTAGAGTGTAACCTTCATAGCAGTCACAGCTGTAGGATCCCTCCTCACTCAGACAGACCTGGGCACAGTCATGCCTTCCAGGTGCGCACACGTCCACGGCTGTGGTGAAGCAGGTTTTAGAAAAGAAAGCTGTTAATCCCTCCCAGACACTCGAGCATTTTAAATGCTTCAACATTTAAAAATACAATTCAATTAGGATTCAAATTAGGATTCAGACAGTGCCCTACTACGTAATTACATTATGCTGCAGACAACTGAATTCAGTCACTAATTATTTAACGGAGGGAGGCAGATATCAGGGCTACCACACCTCATGCAACACAGATTTTCATCAGCAATTCTAAAAGTCCTGAATATCCCCAGTAAGAATGAAGCTACTGAGATGAGCAGTAACCTGCCACATGTCACGGCAGAAGTTGTTTCCTTGCAGCATTAGCAGTAACTGTGGTGAATCCAAATTTAACTTCATACTTTCATCCATAAGCTGAAGGCATGTACAAAAATCCAGGCATGATATGTAGAAATGCTATTAAATGGTAAAGAGACATAAAGCCTAGTGAGAAAGCAAACAAAAAGACAAACAAGCAGGAGCAACTAAAAGATCATGTTCTCTCTTCAGAAATAAGAAGCATGAAAACTTCAAACCTCATGAAGAATGTTTATGGGCTCTCGGAGGGAGCAAGGCACTTAACAGTTGCAAAATAGCTACCCTAAGGTTTCTGCTCAAAACTTTTGGATTTACATAAACAATTCCAGAGAAGGATTTTGAGGAAAAAAGTTTTTTGAATAGGCTAACTTCTCAAGGTGCCAATTCAAGGAGTAGAAAAGGAAGGAGCTGCTGCCGCCGGTGTAAGCTTGGGGTTGCAGTATAGCAGAGCCCTTCACTACTTTGGAAGCAGAAGCAGCAAGATGTAAAAACCCCCGAGCTTCAACAGGAGAGACTGAGAGGACATAGGAAAATCATCAGGTTTTAAGTTCTCTATGGACTAACGGCACTCACTCTCCAGTGGAGACACAGTGCTGGTGGGCATCTCCGAACTAGGTTTGTCATCTCCCAGGGACTAAGTGAAGTTTATGAAGTACTGTGAAGACCATAAAATGGTTCATAAGTGCCAAATTGTGGTTTTGTAATCACAGAATCATTTAGGTTGGAAAAGATCTCTAAGATCATTGAGTCCAACCATAAACCTAACACTGCAAGTCCACCACTAAGCCATGGCCCTAAGCGCCATGCTTAAAGAAAACATGTTTTAAGAAAAATGCAGTTTTACTCTTACTGGAACCAAGGGCAAATGTACAGGTGAATTCTCCTTTTAAGAGCTGATGTCTGCAAGCTATTTTTCAATTAGAAACAATGAAGGTATGTCACAGAAAACACAGAATCATAGAATGGTAGGGGTTGGAAGGGACCTCCTAGTCCAGCCCCCCTGCTAGAGCAGGATCACTCGGGGCAGGCAACACAGGAACAGATCCAGGCAGGTTCTGAAAGTCTCCAGAGAAGACTCCACAACCTCCCTGGGCAGCCTGTTCCAGGCTCTGTCACCCTCTAGGAAAGAAGTTGCTCCTCAAGTTGAGGTGGAACTTCCTATGTTCTAGTTTATACCCATTATTCCTTGTCCTATTACTGGGTACCACAGAAAAGAGGCTGTCCTCCTCCACTTGACACCCACCCCTCAGATATTTATAGACATTAATAAGATCCCTCCTCAGCCTTCTTATGCCCATGAGTTTCATATATTAAGGTAGCCTTTAAATCTTACCTGAGCAAGTCTTCTCATCTGGATTCAGGCTGTAGCCTTCATAGCATTCACAAACATAGGATCCGTTGCTAGTGATGCAGATCTGATCACACTCATGCCTTCCAGGTGCACACGTGTTCACAGCTGCAAGATGCATGTTAGAGAAACAATTCATTATTAATAAGAAGTAGTTTAGGAAGGAGCACTTATTCACGTTTTCAAATATATTTTGATTTAGAATCAGCTCAGAGATGACAATAGTAATTGAAGGAATTAGAGTAAGTAGGAGGAGAAAACATCTATACAGTGTCTACATCTGAATACTTTGTTTTGGCATCTGGCTCTAATGAATCAATCTGTAGGCATAATCAAATTGATAGTGATGGAATCAAACTACTCACCATTTCTTGCATCAAACTTTTATTTATTATTGGATTTATTATTATTGAAGAAGATACATAGAATCATAGAATGTTAGTGGTTGGAAGGGACCTCTGGAGATTATGAAGTCCAACCCCCCTGCCAGAGCAGGATCACCCAGGGCAGGCCACACAGGAACATATCCAGACAGGTCTTGAAAGTCTCCAGAGAAGGAGACTCCACAACCTCTCTGGGCAGCCCGTTCCAGGCTCTATCATTCTCACAGTAAAGAAGTTTTTCCCCATGTCGAGTTGGAACTCAACTCTGTTGCAATTTGTGACCATTACCTCTTGTCCTATCACAGGGCACCATGGAAAAGAGACTGCTAGAACACCCACCCTTTAGATATTTATAGACATTAATAAGATCCCCTCTCAGCCTTCTCTTCTTGAGACTAAACAGCCCCAGTTCACTCAGCCTTTCCCCATAGAAGAAATGTTCCAGTCCATCATCCTTGGAGCCCTCCATTGGACTCTCTCCAGTAGATCCCTGTCTCTCTTGACAGATGTTCCCTCTTTCAACAGAAATACACAAATAGCTTCTCAAATCAAATTATGCTGTTGAAAAGTGATTTTTTTTTTTTTTCTAGAAAGACATTTACCAAAGGAATATCACCTGAGCAGGATCTCTTATCTGGATTCAGAGCATAGCCTTCATAGCAATCACAAAGGTAGGACCTGCTGTTTTCACTCACACAGACCTGCTCGCAGTCATGGGTCCCAAGTGTACACACATTTGCAGCTACAAAAGGCACTTACAGGAAAGGTGTTTCGGTGATGCCAAAGGAAAGAAACAGCTGTTAATAATTTATGCTTACAAAAGTACATCTTGCACTGTTTGCTGGATTAGTAGAAGCAAATGTCAGTGCTGTGTCACTGTCACGAAAAAAGTTACAGGCATCTTTGCATCATTCTGTAGCAGAAGAGAGAGGTCATAAACAACACTGGAACAACTGCACTGAAATAAGTCACCACCTGAGGTGGCAGAAAGACATGATGAACCGAAATGGGTGCCACAGGAAAGATTTTAAGCATTTAGTAACTTTACAGCAGAAACGAGAAATCGGCAATGGAAAGGACCTTCTCCCTTTCCATTGCACACAACCAGATAAAATAAACCCAAAATGTATCAGTCACTGTCTGGCAGTTTACTAACTTCTGCTCACTGGCAGACAACCTGATTTATGCATTCCTGCTGCAATGTAGAAAACTCCAGTGTAAACTAAAAGAGAAGTGAAATGAAAGAACAAAATTAAAACAAAACAAAACAAACAAACAGGAAAAACCCACAAAACAAACAAACAAACAAACAAAACCCACACAAACAAACCTGGAACAGAAAAAGAATCAAGACCAGAAGGAAGAGAAAAATTACTGTGAGGGACTGTGATAACACAATGCCTTCTCAGGGATGAAATGATGGTCCAGATGCATCAGCCAGCAAAGAAACCCACTAGAGCAAGATGGGTACATGAGTGCTGCAGCTGCCTTGACCCTTCAGATCTAAAAAGCCAAGACCAAAAGAGTATATGGAGGAAAGTTTCTATGGTAAGGTAGCTTTACAGGCACATGAACCTCCTCATTGAGGGGCACTTCACAAACAATGTCCAAACCTCAGAGAACTGAGAACCTGAAACTGCAGACTACAAAAAAAGAGATTCATTTCTGGGGAACCAGCTAATTCCCCAGCAAACAGTAAGGTCATCTCATCAGAAAACAGTGATAGAAAAAGCACGGTGATGGATGGCAGCTGATGGAAGTCTGTTGTGGTGACAGGGCAAACAAAACGACTGCTGTAACACTGGGTGTCTGCAATGCACTGTGTGTGCTGACAGGCATTTCCTTCACAGATGGTCTTAACAACCAAACAAATTAACTTCTGGCTGTTTTTTCTCAAGTGTATTTAGCTTTGGATCTGCTGCTTCTTTGGTCACATCAAGATTCCCCTATTCCTCTCCACAGACTGTAAAGGAAACACAGATACTCACTGAAACTTAGATGATTTTTAGATGACTTAATTTAGATGAGGAAGGAGGAGAGAGAAGGAGGGTGAATAAAAAGGGGGAGGAAAAAAGGGGGAAGGGTAAAAAAGGGGGGAAAGGAAGGAAAACAAGAAGAAGGAAATGAAAGGGAAAAGGAGAAAAATGGGAAGACCAGTCTGCTCTTACCATTTACGTTATGGGTGTGGACTACTGGGAAAATCAAATTCCAAAGCAATAGTGCTGAGTTAAGAAATGAGAAGCAAGAGTGCTTGAATCTTCCTGTGTATTTCTGCAATATTTCCCATTTTCTAAAACATGGGAGATTTAGATGTCCCCTAATTAGGCTGATGGAAAGTGTGTCTTGTCTTTCCATTGGTTAAAACAAATCTCAAACCAAGACAGCATCTTTTCAGACAGCATCTTTCAGCAGAATGCTGCACCCTTTGGAATAAGAGAATTCATCTCCATGAGTTATGAACAAAATCTGCGGGTGATATTTTCAAGCATAACTGAGAAGCTCAGACTGAAATGGTCAGAATTTTGTGGTAGGAAAATCAAGCCTCCACTCTCTTAGACACCAATTCAAGCCTAAGATTTTCCATCCCCAGGATGGTCTCTTGTTGAATGCTGCTCTCAATGCATCAAGAACTTGATCTTAGCCAACTATTTTGCCCCTGAACATTAGTTTTCCTGTTTTCAGTTCACCCTGCAAACAAATCTATTTGCCTTGGCTAAAGCAAAGAAAATCCTAATTGTCATTGGTGAGCCTAGATTTCTGACCAAAAAGCAGTCTGGAGCTGGGAAAGACCCAGTTTACCCACAGCCTTACAAGATGCTCTTAGATTCATTTGATTTGTAGGAACCTTTTTAAAGACTATTCCCTTTATCCTGTTCTCTTTCATGAATCCCACAGATCCTGCCTAGTTGCAGGCAGACTGCAGAGTTACACTGGAGGTGTATGGGTGTGAGCTCTCTATGGTTTATCCTCCAGCTTAGTGGGGGCATAATTTCTATGCTTTGGCACAAGAAACAATAAGTTTACTCTTAAAAACAAGAGATTCTTCTTTACTGCTATGAAAGGAATTGCTTTGGTGAGAACATAGGTGGCAAATTATATTCACAGCACACATACCTGTCCAGCTAGATGGGCACTTGTACCCACTTCCAGATACCAGAAGGTGGATCTGGTCACATTAGCAACATAACACGATGTCAAGCCAAACCTCAAGGCACTCCCTATGTTAACTATTGGGCAAAGTGTCCTCTCTGCAGATGGTCTTAGATGTTTATTTCATACCTAGAAAATGAGGTCTATTCACTCTAAACATAAATGAGGTCTATTCACTCTAAAGGTATGCAAAAGGCATGGTGGTAGTTTTTAATAAGGCTCTGAAATAACAAAGTAAGACATTGCCAACCAGGTTCTCAAGGCAATGGCTGTTACTTTAGTTTTCTTACAATGTTCTTTACATCTGATTTTACCCATTAGTTGCTGGAGGCATATTTTACAAGTAATCTTAAAAAAATTACGGGAAAAATCTAGTTGATACAAGTTTTCTGATTGTCAAAAAGTCACTGGTTGATTTTTGTGAGTAGGGCTGTGTCATGGCTATCTGTAGGCAGCTCTAAATACTCCAGATACATGACTTTTTTTTTTTTTTGTAAATGACAGTAACAACCTACACTGGCCTAGCATTGTTATCAGAGTTCTAGCCCAAACCAAATGCACATCCAGCATTTTTCCCTGAAAAAAGTGAAGCTAATTCAACCCATCCCACAGTACCCTACCTAAATCAAGTAGCAGAGAACCAGAGAAAGGTGTGAGTGGCACACTCAGAAAGCCCAGCAGCGCCTGCAGAGTGAAAGCCCATCCTGAGATGACCTGCCGTGGTGTTCGGGCATTTCATCCTGCATCACATTTCTCAAGCTTGCACGGTGGTTCACCTGCCATACTGATTTTCCTACTCCGAATCTATAAGGAGCCCCTCAGCACCACAATTCCACCCTCCCTGCTTCTCAGTGACATGGGAAAAGAAATGAGAAGACTGCACAGCTCTGGTGTGAGCTCTTGGTAGGTCAGTAAATACGTGCAGCTGAAACCCAGACAGCTTGCCATGATTTCTCTTGCACTAAATCGGACCAACTGCACAAGGAGGCCCACTGAAATCGGGTCTGTTACTTACGTGATAAGGTCACTATTCAGAATGAAGGGTCATTACTTGGCCACCACGGAATAAAAGGCTTGGCTTGTTCACCTTGTGGATGGCAAAGAAAATATTTAAATGTGATACATAACACTTCTGAAAAACATCTTTCTTAGGGAGGAACCACAGTAGGAGCCAAAAGGAGCCATATTACACTACCCTCTTAGCCCAACCACCTTACCACAGAAAGTCTCTCTGAATTTGGATGTCAGCTTTTCAATCACTCCATAGGTCTCCACATAGAAGACATGTTCATCCAGTGGTTCACTGGCCATGACCCTCAGGGACTGCATGTCTGCCCGGTCTACCCCAACGGCATAGATCTCAATGCCAGCTGTCCGGGCACTTGCTGCCACATCTTGAACCTGGTCCTGTGGCCGTCCATCTGTCACAACAATGACCACCCTGGGGATATTGAAGGTTGCTGGCCGGGTGCCCATTTCCTCGGTGAAGACTTCATCCATGGCAGTTTAGATAGCAAGGCCGGTCATTGTTCCAGCAGACAAGGGCTCAATGTGAGATATCGCCTTCTTCATGGATGCTCTATCAAAGTAGGTCCGGAGGGGAAACTCCACCTTGACAGTGCTAGCGTAATTCATGACTGCCACACGTGTTGTTCTTTCACCAACGTCCAGAGTATCAATCATTTCTGCCAAAAAGATTTTCACTTTCTCAAACTCTTCAGGTCGGACACTACGAGAACTGTCTATGATGAAGACAAGGTCTAGCGGCCGGTTCTTGCAGGCAGTGTCTGTCAAGAAGGAAGAAAAACTCTTTAGTCATCTCCTTCACAGGACTGCAGCTCTCACCCTAGAGCAGTGAGAGCCGTAGGGCAAAATACTCCTACCAGATGAATGTTGACACTCTTGATTCTTTAGCAAGAGGTTTTAAATTATAGTGAGAAATACAATAGAAATTCTTAAATGTTTATTTTGACAAGTAATACATAATTTTCTTTACTTGATATAGGTCCACTTTTGAGACCACAAAATGTCTATAACTATCCTTGAAACAAAGGGTTATAGCTTGCATGTAGCAACCAAAGCAGAAATGTAATGATACATAGATGTACTTTCTTTTTATTTTTATAAAGATAAAGCCTGAATTCTATTTTTATAAGCTACAAGAATAAAATGGTAAAACAACTGCCTAGACTGCACAGTGAAGATCCTAAGAATATTTTTTGATAGTAACAATATAGATTAGGAATGATTACTTCTTCATACTTCACAATCTGAAGCACACAGCCAGAACAAATAAAGGCCAACAAGAAAAAGATGCAAACAATGCTGTGAGAGAAAGGCTTTGTTAGTTTAGAAGTTGTTACTGTTTTAAGGCTTCTGGAGCAGAGAAAAAAAAAATTACTTATGAAGTAATTTTACATGTGAAAATTAATATTTACACACGTATTTCTAGCTTCCAGAGCTCCTCACTGACATATGAATGTAGGCAGAAACAGAAAAGCCATAGCACAGATCAGAGACAAGCATCACTTCTAGGAAA
>JAAGNO010028726.1:10211-28156 GCA_033439905.1 Ceryle rudis
GCCCCGGTATCTGCCCATGACCTGGGCCACTTGGGCCCGGCCGGGTGGGGGGCCGGTGCCCATGGCCTGTTGTGCCAAGGATTCGGTGCTTGTCAGGTTCTGTCACAAAAAATGTGCTGGGTTTGTGCTGAGGAGTCTGTGCTCTGGATCTGGGCAGATGAGCCACCTTGCTCGATGCCCCTGGGTGGAGGTGTCATCTCTGCAGGTCTGGTTTGTGTGTGGATGCATGTGGGCACTTCCCAGGGTGCTTTAGGCTTGCTCCAAGTCCTGAGAGTTGACGTGCCCCGGGCCACATTAGGACCTGTTGCCTGTGTTCTTCCAGAACCAGAGCAGGTCTTGCTGCAGCTGCAGGGTGCTTCTCCTCTCCTGCAATGCCAGAATCTCTCTGCTGCCTCATTTCCCCTTTCGGGGGCCTGCAAGACCCCTCCTGGTGGGCAGATAGTACTGGCATGAGGCAGCAGCCTGCTGGTGCGTGGCAGGTGAACACGGACCCTTGTGGGGTGGCTAGGAAGCACCTGGGGCAAGATGGATACACGGGCAAGACAGATGGCAATGGGATGCTTGACCAGGATCCCCCTGATGAACATGCATGTAGGACAGGGTGATTATAGGTTCCCCCCAGCCCCAGAGAGAAAGCTGGTGGAGCAGGGCCTCTCTGTCAGAATTGTGAGCCACATTGGGCCCGCTCCTGCTCAGTTCTGGGGAGGAGAGGAGATGGCCAACTCGGCATAATCCTCCCAAGATATTTAGTCCTCAGGTCTTTCCCGCCACAACTGCTTTCCTGTTCCATGGGCCTGGTGTTGCTGACATTTTTTTCTAAGCCCTTTCTTTCTCTCTTTCTCTTTCTCTCTCTTTCTCCCCCACCTCCCCACCCCTCCCCACCCCCATCCAGTTGAAATCAAGGTCATTAAAGACCTGCCATGGCCACCGCCAGTGGGACAGCTCGACAGCGGTGAAAGCCCCTTGGACAGTGAGGCTGGTGCCTCCGTCCCTTCGCAGCACGGCCAGCCCAGCTACGAAGACGCCAACGGTGGGTCTTGCGTGACAGCAAGGGGGTGTCTCTGGGGAGGGATGCTGTGTCCAGTGCTCGCTGTGACCCCACCAGTACTGAGACACTGCAATGCCTCGGAGATTGCCCGGGCCTGGCCGGGCTCTGTGGGTGCTGCCAGACATCCACCCTCTTCCTCCGCCTTCCCCCAGCTCCTCCTGGCCTGTCCAGTCATCCTGTGCTGGAGACCAGACATTTTTCCTCTCTTCTTCTGTATCTTCTCTGGCTCCATGATGCCTCTTTGTGCACAGTGGTCGAGCTGCACCAGGGGATTGTTCGGTGGCAGAGTTATTACCTTCTCTTTTGTTCTCTCCTCTTTGCCTTCTAATTCCCAGCATTTGACAGCTGCTTTTATGGTCTTCTTGACAACTGCTTTGAGTGTTGAGCTGATGTTTTCTTGTGACTCTTAATACCTAGGTCCCTTAAAGGTGTGGTAGCAGCTGATTCAGATCCCACTGCTGAAGTTGGGGTTGTTTTTTCCCCCTCCCACATGCCTCACTCCATCATTTAGCACTGCTCTGTTTCCTGCGCTGTTTTATTACCTCGCTGCTCGGTGGCAGGAGGTCCCTCTGGATCCTCCGCTCTCATTTTTGCCATCCTGAACAGCTAAATCTCCCAGGTACGCTTTGTCATCACAGGTTTGCCTCATTGTGAAGCCTCTCTTGCATGTACCAAGCAGTAGAGCCCCTGTGTCAATCCCCCTCAGATTCCACTGGCAGCCTCACTTAAGAAAGCCAAATATTGTTGCTTTTCCCTTAACCCATTATTAATATTTCAAGGCTGTGGTGGATTAGGGTTTTGCCAAGAGCATCAAGTTGGGGGTAGCAGGGCATTGTCAAAAGCCACCCAGGCTTTCAGGGTTGGTCTGAGAAAAGGGATGGATTTGTGAGACATGTCTTTTTCTCTGCCAAACGACGGCTGCACCCCGGTGTCTGCCCGCGCGTTGCTAATGCTGCTCCCGGTAGATGCTGCGCTGTGCCAGGTGCAGATGTCTGATTTCCTTATCTGGACTTACGCAGATTGCTGCAGAGATTAGTAAAGAAAATAACGTGGGTTTTTTTCTGCTGCCACCCAGGGGTTTCGAGCATGAGGTTGTGCCTGACAGTGGATTTTGCCACCTATCATAGGGGCAGAGAGAGTGCTGAGGTTGCACTGGGGGTACTGTCCGGAACCTGTAGGGATGCTACAGGCTGAAATTAGTCCTGGAAAAGAAAGATCTTGTCAGGGGGAAACTTCCTGATCCTCCTCCTACAATAAATGCAGGTGTCAAGAAAAATTAATTTCTTTGCTGTGCAGCCTCTTCTCTTTCCCCGTCATTTGTTATCCCCGCCGTCACTCTGACACACATCCTGCTCCTGATGAACACATCGTCTCGTCATTATTCCTGGTTTTAGCAACAAAGTCTCTTTTTCTTTTCCCCTGACTTGCTTTGTTGTGTTAAGTTTATCTTGCCAGAGTTTCGTCTCATTTTTTATTTCCCCTGTTGGAGGGTGACTTGAACTTCTTGAAGGATGTCTTCTTGCTTCCAGGGGCTTGTTTTTAATATCCTGTTTAATCATGCACATGCCTCTGCGTCTCTCTGACAGGTGCAATGCATTTCTTCTGAGCCTCTAGCGCAATGACTTTGTGCTGCCAGCAAACACTTTGCTGTTTTGATTGTCTGGCTTTATAATGCCCCAATTTTTTAAGGCAATGAGCGAAAATTGAAGCCTGGATGTTATGTACAAGGGCAAGCCTGGCCAGTGAAAAGCCAGACCACTGCAGAGGCAGGGCCTGTCAAGATTTAATGCTGGGCACCTCCTCTCTGAGCTTCCTCTCGGGGGGGGGGGGGGGGGGGGGTTTAAACCATGGGAAGCGGCGGGGGATTTTGGCCCGGTTTCCTTTTGGCTCCCGCCCCCTCTTTTTTGGGGTGGGGGCGGGCGCGGGGGGGGGGGGGGGGGGGGGGGCGGAGTTAGACCATGCGAAGCTGCAGAGGATTTTGGCCAGGTTTCCTTTTGGCTGCCGTCCTCTCTTCTTGGTGCTGGAGGGGCTGGAGACCTGCTTTCTTGCCCAGACAAGGTGTCCTTCAAAAAGCTACCTTAGAGGAGAGAAGAACATCCTTCTCTGGGTATTTGTTTCCTCTGTCTCACAGCAGCAGTGTGGCCTCAGCATTGCCCTGCTTTTGCCTTGCCCTCCAGCAGTCAGGGAGAATGGGGACGGGGGAAGCTGCCCAGCCCGGGACATCCCACCTATCCTGGGAGCTTTGGTTCTCTGGGCTCAGCCACCTCAGGGGCAATTGTGTCTCCACAGCATCAGCCACCAGCAGTCTCATGTCAAGGCAGCTCTGCCCGATCGATAAGTAATTTGTGCGCGGGGGCTTGCGTTGCAGGGGAGCAATAATGAACTCTCTGGAGGAGGGTGAAACAATATTGTTAATGCTGAAATCATCCCGTGCGGAAATAACAGTCAGCGGGAGGCTGGGTCCCCAGGGCACATCTCGGTTAATCCCCCGTCACTCTCTGGGCAGCACACACCGGGCCACTGCGTGTTGTTGGTGCGTGGGTGTCTGTGGCTGGGCTGGTGCTGGGCAGGCAGCTGTGGCGGGGAGGCATCTCACAGTCAAACTGTCCCCTTCCCACTTTGAGGAATGTATTTTTTGAAGGTTTACTTGTGCCAGTGGATGTGTGTCCACCATTTCCAAACTCTCTACTCCCTTTAGCTCCATCTACCTCCTCCTCTTTTTTTGATTTTTTTCTTTTTTTTTCCCAAGATTGGAGATACTCTTTACTGCTTCACTTAACTTTATGCCACAACCACTTGAGTCTCTGGCTGCATTATCAAAACCTCTCTGAACTTTTGAAACCTCCCTGAAAAATATTTCCAGGGGCTCGGGGGCTGCATGTGGTGGGGACCCAACCTCATCTGTCTGGGGCACTGCAGCAAGAACTGCCCTGACCCTGTTTGAGAGCAGGGGGACAAGGCAGCATGAGAGGACCCAGCATGATGTGTTGTGGCTCTGTCTCTTTTCTGCAGGCTCCCTCAGCAAGGGGAAAGCTGGGAGCTCAGCCTGTCTGCCTGTCCCCACTGCCAGCTGTGATGTGTGTCTGTCTGTCTTGCAGGTCCATCGGAAGCACTGGGCTATGGCCACACCTCACCCTGCAGGGAGGAGAAGGCCAGGGCTGTCCTCAGGCATGGCTCCAGCAACCACAGGAGTGCAAAGACGCTGATGGCTGAGCCTGGCCCCTTTGTTGGGGAGAGGATTGACCCTGCCCTGCCCTTGGAGAGCCAGTGGTGAGTCCTGCCAGCCTCAGTGGCTGCCCTACCCCTCCACCTGCTCTGGGATCCCTGTGGCCACATCACAATGAGCCCCAGGGCAGACCTGCTGCTTCCTTTCTTCCCTTGCCCCACATTTGTCTGCTTGTCCCTGACACCCATCTTGCACTCGTGGTGTCCCCATGTGCCCTCTGCAACCCCAAAGATGGCCAGTGGAAGCCGTGTCCCTTGTCCCTCAACCCCAGCAGTGCCACGCGCATCCCTGAACATGGCTGCTGTCCCTGGGGAGGTGCCAGGGGTGCTGGCATTGCCACTGCCCCAGGGCAGAGCCCTTCCCAGGGGGTCAGCTCTCTACCTAGCACAGCCGGTTCCTCTCCCGCCTCCAGCTGGTACCACGGGGCCATCAGCCGGACAGATGCGGAAACACTGCTGAGGCTGTGCAAGGAGGCCAGCTACTTGGTGCGCAACAGCGAGACTAGCAAGAATGACTTCTCCCTCTCTTTGAAGTGAGTGAGCCTGGGATGGGTCTGGGGGGGTGGTGAACCCACAGCAGAGGTGACCCGGTACTGTGGGTGACCCCTTGTGGGTGGGTGCCCTGTGCAAACATGGTGGGGTAATTACTCTGAGATGACCACGGGGTGGCCAGAAATGGGTGGAATATGAATTCTGCACGTCTCCACATCTTGGGACTGGCTTCTGCTTTGGTGTCTGGCAAGATTACCTCCTGGGAAGGCTTGTAGGTCTGGAGGAATGCTGCTCTTCCCATGGCAGCGCCGGTAATAATTCCCCAGACAGATAAAATGATGTCCCCACGGCTCACTTGGATGTGTCTTGGTACAGCTTCCAGCTCTGGCTTCTTCTTGCCCTGCTTTTTTGCAGCTTAGTTTCATGGGAAAAGAAAGTTTGATCCCACTGTGGGAGGAAATGTGAGTACCCACCCTTGCCGCCCCAGCTCATGTAATCACTGGAGCCATTGCTCAGAGAGGCCATTATCCTGCTTTGGTTTCCCACCAGGGAAACCTCACCCCTATGGCATACCTTGGTTTCTACTTGTTTTTTGGGGGGGATCTTTGCACCCTCCCCAAGTTTTCCAGATTACCTGAGCACCAAAACTGCATGAAGCATCGTCCTGGTGGGGAGGAGCTGCCCATAGCTCCTCATCCAGCTCTTCCGTGGGGCAGCCCAGACCCATGAAGTCGAAGATGTTACTGTCCTGAAGATGATGATGGATTAGCAAATACCTTCTTGCCTTTCTGCCAGATGACTGTATTAGCTCTGTTCCTGGCAGACATGAAAAAAGTGTTTACTGAACACTTCAGTCACCTCTGCCCAACACCAGGCTACGTATTCCTGTGGTTTTCTCAATATACTTTAAGTTTCTCTAGTGGCCTCTGTTGTCTGCATTGCTCCCTCATGGTTTCAGCCTCCCCTGGTTATTTCTCAGTGACACAACTGTGAATTAGATTGCTCTGTCACTCTCTAGTTTTACTTTTTTTTTTTTTTTTCCACCTTTTTTTTGCCTTCAGCACCAAACCAGGACAGAAGTTCAACTGAAAATATTCTTCCTTCTGCCACTTGCAGCTTTCAGGTTGGACAACAAGCTTTTCCTGAAAAGCTCCCTCCTTTTGGTTTTTTGTTTGTTTGTATGTTTGTTTGTTTTGTTTTTTTGTCAGTTTTTACTGATGTTTTTATTTTCTCAGTATTTTTTCCTCACCCTGGCTTGTGAGCAACTTTGAAGCCACAGCTTCTGCTGGTTGATGAGTTATATTTGAGGCTGTGAGAGGTCCTCTCAGCCATCACCTTGTGGGTGGCATTGGTCACCATGTGTGTTGGAGAGCCTGGGAGGTGGAGCTGGGGTTGTTGCTGGGGCTTCCTTCCTCACCAGTGCGGATCCCCCTTCCCATTACCTCTCCACAAGCCAGTCACCTATTCCCTGGGTATTTTTTCCTTACTTCTTACTACCCATCCTCAGCCTCATGGCAGAAATGGCCCAACCTACTTCTCAACCGGTATGCATGGCTAGGACACGGCCTCACAACAGCCACCTCCCCAGAAGAGTCTGCAGCCCATCCAGGAGCTGCTGTGGCATTGCCTGTACTTGCAGAGAGCCCAGAGCCTCAGGAGCATGATTTTTACTCCACTGCCTTTCTCTGTAGAGCTGTTTCAAGGAAAATCCCCCAGGACGCTTTTTATATAGCTGTAAGCTGGCTGGCTGTGTCTCTCTCAATTTAAAAAAAAATTTTTTTGTAACTCTTTTTAATTTTTTTTTTTTTTTCCTTGAGGATGGAGGCCAGCTGAGGAGATACTCTAAAAGAGAGCTCAGGTGCTGACCTAAAGCCCTTTTGTGCTGCTTTAAAGGAAAACATGCACAAGAAAGAGCAGCAGGAACAACTGTAACCCTGTCAGAAGGATTTAATCCTGCCATGATGGTGCTGGCTGGTCTAGGCTTGGCAGCCCCACGTTGCCTGTTGTGGCCAGGATTCTAGTGTCATGGCCTCAGATGCTCAGAGAATGAGTCCCTCCTGGCTCGTGCCTCTGTGAGAGTGGCCGAGGCCATGCTGCAAAGATTTGGGTCCTTCCTCCTGTCTGTAAGGTGCTTGGTAGGCGCAGCACCTGACCTGTCCTCATCCCATCGGGATTGCAGCATGCTCCCTCAAGGATCTGATCTTGGTTGCGTCCCTGAGCTTGTGACAAAGCCCCGTGGAGTGATTTGGGCCAAACACAACCAGCATCACCTCTCTGTGAACTTGTGTACCAGTGCTCCAGCTCTTGACTGTCACTGATCTTGCACTGGACTCCCCTGCCAGCAGCAGGGAAGCACTGGGTCCACCTGCAGATGGGGTGCAGCACCTGTGGGCAGCTCTGTGTGTTTAGTGTGTGTAGGATAAACCCAGGCACCTTCAGAGGGTGCCCCGCACAGTGCAGGCCCCGCACCTCCTCCTGGTGTCCTGCTGCTGGGACACAGGGGTGTGGCCAGTGATCGCTTTTCCTCCATCCCTGGCAGGAGGCTGTGGCTCTTCCCCCTGCTCCCCTGGGGCAGCTGGCTCCTTGCCTCCTGATGCTAAATGGATTGCAAACCCATTCTGCTAATGCAGCCGGGCTGGCCATTATGGGCACCGTCTCCAGCTGGGGGATGGGACCGGCCTGCGCAGCGCTGGAAGCAGCTCAGCATTGCTGATGAGGTCCTGTCTGCTTTTAAGTCATCAATATTTTGCCGTAATGTGCATTCCAGACGCTGCAGACAGGCTGTGGCTCTCCTCGGAGACGCAAATTAATAGCAACAGGGCCATTAGCCCGTCACTTGGAATCAGTGCTCGTGGCAGGATCTGCCTGCGTAGCCTCGCGTGGCTCAGTGCCCGTGCTGTGCCGGGAAATGGACTCGCTACACTGAGTGGGTTTTATGGAGCCTGCAGCGTTGTCGGCAAGAGGGGGTGAGGGGCAAAGGAGATCCTGCTTTGCTAAGGAGATACATGAGCTGAAGTCCTTCTGCATGAGCTGGGGCAGTTGCAAAAGGGGTTTTGCCATGTGCAAGTGGTGAAAGCCTACATCACCCTGCAGTAAGACACCCCCCTGCTCCTGCTGAGGCTGTGCCCTTGCTTCCCTGCCTGCATATACCTCCCCAGCCTCAGCACCATCCTTGTCCCTGGATGGACCCCTTGCACCCCAATGTATGGCCATGCTCCCCAGGGGGTGCAGTGCAGCGTGGCCATGTCCCTCCTTCGTGCCCTGAGCTTGGTCTGGAGTTGGCCAAGAGTGGAATGGCATGGGCAGAACTGTGGCAAAGGGGCACAGGAGCCAGCAGTGTCCCCCCAAGCTTCTGGGGCACACTGCCTGTCTCAGGGTGGTGGGGGTCAGGAGCTGAATAGAGGCTGGTGCCAGCTGCACCCCATAACTCTGCCTCCATCTCTTCTTGCAGGAGCAGCCAGGGCTTCATGCACATGAAACTGTCACGGACCCAAGAGAACAAGTACGTGCTGGGGCAGCACAGCCCACCCTTTGACAGCGTGCCGGAGATCATCCATCACTACGCCAGCCGCAAGCTGCCCATCAAGGGGGCTGAGCACATGTCCTTGCTTTACCCGGTGGCTATCCGTACCCTATAGTACTCATCCCCTGTGAGCCAGGCTCGAGGCCGGGTGCACCTGAAACTGGCCCGTCTGTGGGGCCGGGCGCTGCTGTGCCAAGGATGGGCTCTGGACTGGCAGCCCACGAGCAGCTCGTTGGGTATTGCTGCAGCCAAGCCCCTCGTCCTGCTCTCTTGGGGGGGCTCCCAGGTGCTAGTTTGCCTGCAAGGATGGCACCGGGGGGCGACCCTCTGTGCAATCAGCTGAGTGGGGCTTGCCGGCTGCCCACTGCCCTCACCTGCCTCCAGGCAGAGCTCGGGACGCAAGGACTGGAGCTGGGGCCTTGGAGGGGCCGGGGAGGGGGGCAACATGTGGGAAAGGGGGAGAAATCATTTGGTAGCAGGCCTGAGTTGCCTTTGCAAGGGTACCTGGCTCTGCCCATGGGAAACAGAATGGCTCTGCCCGCAGGCAAGGAGGCTGGCAGGAGGTGAGCAGGGGCCTGCCCAGGGGGCTAGTGAGATGTAGGGGGGCCAGGCAGACTGTTGGTGGCCCCCACCTGCATGGGCACTTAATACTCACCGCCATCCTTTGCCAAATGTAAATAGTGACCGGTCTTGGCTGCGTGTGCAGCACCACTGCCTAATAAAGTGGTGCATGGTCACCTTCTGCTCCACGGGGATGGGCCATCCGCATCCCACCACCTTGAGTGGGAGGTCAGTGTGGCAAGATGGTGGGGAGAGGGATTCAATTACACAAAGGCTCCAACTGAATTGATTTTTCCTTTGCTCTGTCATGTGCTGAGACCCACGTGCCTGAGTGGTCCAGCCAGTGTGCTTGTCTGAGACACAGCGGTTAGGGGACATCAGTGGTCACATCCTTTGGGACCCCCTCAGGCAGCAATGAGCTGTTTTTGGACTTGCTTGTTACCCTCCTTGGAGTCTTCTGCCTCTTTGTTTTCCTTCACCCCTCATAAGTCTTAGGCAAAAATCCCTGAATTTTCCAGGGTTTCTTGTTCTCCTGGGGGTATTTACTGGCTCCAGTCCTGTTCTTCATCTTCCTGACACCTTGTCTTTGGGCCACCTTGCTCCTTTTCTCCAGTTGGGTGAAGCTACATCTGGTGCTCTGTACCATTTAACGCACACCTTGCTGTTTAACTGTCTTCCTGGTGTTGCTTGCTGCGTGTATCCACACACTGACATTTCCTTCTTCCACACCTCAGGCTGAGCTCGATCTCATTGTTACTCCCCTGCAGCGCGGTCCCTTTTCCTCCTGCTCCCCAGGCGGTCCTGTGGTGCTCAGCAGGGGGATGGCAGCAACAGATTTGCTGCTGGACCCACAAAACTTTCTGCATCAGCAGAGCAAAGCACTTAGAGCATTGGTGGGATGTGTTAGCAGTGGCTTGGTGAAGGCTTTGTGAAAAAGTGTTCTCTCCACTGGCAGCAACCAGGAAGGAGCTGGTCCTGCTGGTTTGCTGGAGGGAATGGAGGCAATCAGTGTTACCATGGGGACCTTGCGTGGGAGAGTGCTGAAGCCAGGGTGGGATCCCTGCTCTACCAGCTGGGGCTCTGGGGTGTTCCAGACTCCATCTGTTGCTGGGGGATCGCTGTCCTGGCTGCCCATCATGGCTTTGAGCTTCTGTTGGGACCACTGGGCACAGCCAGTGTTGTCCCTGTGTGCACACCGTGGTTGAGAGCCTGCAGAAACTGTGATGGTTTGTTCCAAGATGCCTTAGCCTCTGCCGCTCCTTAAAAGGCAGTGGTTTGAGCTCATCGAGCGCCCGGTGTCTCCTTACAGAACTGCTCGGCTGCTGGCAGCTCCCCAGCTGCCTCTCTCCATCCCAGGGAGGCATCTTGTCCAGCGGGGACAGATGTGACTCAAGCTGGAGCATTTTTCTCCTGGCAGTGCCACACCAGAGCCTGCAGAAAGGGCCGGGGAGGCAGAGCTCTGCAGAGAGATGCTCTTGGTTGCCCTTGCTGTGTTTAAAATGTTTCAAGGCCTGTTGGCAGCCCTGCTGTGCCCTGATGGCTCCATCCAGCGTGGAGCTCATCTCAGTGGATGCTCTGCCTTCTCCAAAGTGAGAACAGTGAAGTCTTGCCCAGGCGGCTTGGCTCCATCTCAGGAGCATCCCTGCCGAGAGCTAAGAAGTGTGAGACCTCTGTATGTTGTACCAGCTCCCCAGAAACAGTCACGGACCAGCAGAATTATACTGGAGCTGGGATCTGTGTCCAAGTGCTTCAGTGAAGCAGCTCTTGATCCTCTCTCTGGCAGTTGCATCCCTCCTCAGCCTTCTCTTCAGCAGGCTAAAGAAGCCCAACTCCTCAAGCATCTCCTTGTACAACATATTCTCCAGTCCTGACCATCCTAGTGACCCTCTGCAGGACTCTGTCCTACTTGGGGTCCAAAACTGCACACAGTATCCAGATGTAGCCTCACCAGTGCCAAATAAAGGGAAATAACCACTTTCTTTGACCTGGATACACACATAGGATAACTTGGTTTGGAAGGGACCTCAGGAGGTCCCTAGTCCACCCTCCTGCTCCAAGCAGTACTAATGTTGACAAGAGTCAAGAAGGGCTTTTTTTTTGAGTGAAACAACTGCCCTAAGCCCAGCTAGGTTCCCCACCCTTGTTGTGGTGGAGGAGGTCCAACAAGAGAGACGAAGGAGCAGGACATGGAGCCAGCCCACAGCTTGATACTGGGTCAGGAGATGGACCTGATTTTCTCAAATGGGGCAGATCCAAACAGGACCTGGGTCCTGTTTAGTCCTGGGTGTGTGTTTTCATTTTGGGGTTCTCACAGGAATGATATGACTCTGGGTCTGGCTGGTGTGTTCCATCTTCTGTTTTTGTGATGGGAGCTGATCAGGAGCTCCGCAGCAAATTTGCAAGGGGATTTTAGTGCTGCCTTTGCCATTGGCTGTCATTTGGGAATGGGGGGGGGAAGCCATTCAACGGGGCTAGAGAGGTGACAGTGTTCCCCATTCATGAGGATGCTAATCCCTGGGACAGACAAGGGCCTGAGCAACCTAATGGGGATTTGAGGTTAACCCTGTTGGGAGCGTGAAGGTTGACCAGAGGCCTTTGTAGCAGTTCCCAATCCACTTGTCCTGGCAGTCCCTTGTGTCCTCCTGGCTACCTCTGTTCTCTGTCCCTCTTCCTCCCTGCAAGTGAAACAGCCTCTGTCATTCATTGCGTGATCTCTAGCCCCTTGCAAAGCCCTCCATAATCGCTGAGCTGTTTTCACATGCTGCAGGCCCCGATAATGAAGGAAGGAAGTTTGTTTTGTAATTGGATTAGCGCTGCTGGGAACATGCTCTTACACGGTGGTCAGGGCTGAGCTGGTGCAGCCCCTGAGCCCCGTGCCATTCCGCGTGGTTGCGGGCCAGCTTGAGTTATGCTTACGCCTGCACAGGACTTCACTGGCCAAAAGATGTGGTCTTGCAGGAAGAAGACAACCAAGAGGGGTAAAAGGCTGATTTAGGGCAGAATTTGAGCTTGTCCTCATTAGAAGCTGGGGTCTGTTTGCTGAAGCTCTGTCACAGCTCCTGATGTCTCCCACCTGCTGGAAATGAAGCACTTTAGGTAGCATCAAGCCTGACATCAGCCTCATCACCTGCCCCAGCACAAGCCATCAGGACTTCTTGAACACCTCAGAGGCTGGAGAGTTCTCAGTAACTCTGATCTTTGCGGGACTCGGTAAAACGTTCAGATGTGTGTAGTGTATGGTCCATTGTCCATGGCCCCTTCCTGGCCCTCTGGACTGGACAAATTCCCTTAAGCCCAAGCTCAGTGGTTAGTTAAAAACCCCAGCCCTGGCAGTGATGCCTGAGTTGCTTGAATATCACTGAAAACACAGTGCCCTATGTTCCGTCTCCAACCACAGCAAGCTGCAGAAGGATCAAATAACCCAACAGCTCTGCTGCCAAAGTTTGTAGCAGAGAAGTTTGTTCCCAATCCCTGCAGACTCCCAGCAAAACGTGCAGCACAGCACATGCGTAGCACACGTGTGGCCCAGCTGAATGCCTCCTTTCAAATCTTTTCATAAAGACCAAGGCATTTGACACAAGGGGTGAGTTTCAGCTCCTGACTTGGGAGACACCCTTACTCAGTCCCTTCGTTATGCTTCCCCAGCATCATCTCAAAGTAGTTACTTGCTCCTTGTACCTTGATTGAAAAGCAGGGTCTCAAAACGTCCGAGCTTGGGTGCCTCTACCTAATTTTCAGTCTACAACTGTGAGCAGTTCTTTCATTTCCCTTGCACAATTTTGGAGGCATGTCTCCAAACTTCAGAAGTGGAACCATGTAAACATCATGAGGTTCAACAAAGCCAAATGGAGGTCCTGCATCTGGGTTGGGGCAACCCCTGGTATCAACCCAGGCTGGAGGTGAAGGGACCCGGAGTAGACCTGTAGAGAAGAAATTGGGGACGCTAGGGGGTGAGAAGCTGGGCATGAGCCAGCACCACGTGCTCGCAGCCCACAAGTTAGTGGCACCGTGGGCTGTATCCCCAGCAGCACGGGGCAGCAGGTCAAGGGAGAGGATCCTGCCTCTCTGCTCTTCTCTGGGGAGACCCCCCCAAGCAGTGCTGGGTTACAGCTCTGCAGTCCTCAGCACAGGAGAGACAGGGACCTGTTGGAGTGGGGCCAGAGGAGGCCTCAGCAACAATGGGAGGGCTGGAACCCCTCTGCTGGGAGGCCAGGCTGAGAGAGTTTGGGGTTGTTCAGCCTGGAGAAGAGAAGGCTCCAGGGAGACCTTCTTGTGGCCTTTCAGCACTTCAATGGACCTGTCAGAAAGATGGGGACAGACTTGATTGGGGCCTGTTGGGACAGGACAAGGGGTGATGATTTTAAACTCGAAGAGGGAGATTTATAGGAGAGAGAAGGAAGAAATTTTTGATGCTGAGGGTGGTGAGACCCTGGTCCAAGTTGCCCAGAGAAGTGGTCAATGCTCCATCCCTGGAATCATTGCAGGTGAACTTGTCTGGGGCTCTGAGCAACCTGCTCTAGTGGCAGATGTCTCTGCTTAGTGCGGGGGCGGGTTGGACTAGATGACCTTGAAAGGTCCCTTCAATGCAAACCATTCCATGATTCTATGAAAACAGCATGGTTGGGCAGATCTTCCGGGTGAGGTCTTCCCAGTGCCCTGTGCTTTGTGCCCACTGATGTGGCTGGGTCCCTCCTGAAAACACATCCCAGGTGTGACAAATCCCAGCCCTACACTGCTGGCTGTTAACATTAGTGGGGTCATCCCAAGACTGGAGTGGAGGAACAGTGCTAGATGCATTTCTCTGCTCAGACACCCCTTTGAATACAACCAATCATTTACTTCATTATCTGGTTCCTCCTCTGCTATATTCATACCAGTGACTTCCAGCATTGGAAATTGTTTCATACTGGGTGCAAAACAAACCTCTTCCTTCAGTCTAAATGCACTGCATCACCTTGTCTAAGTTAATTATCAAAGAAAAATCACTGAGACAATGTGTCTGTGATAAATTCGGTTTCCATTTGCCTTGCTGTCTTGTAGCTGTATTTCCTTCAAAAGAAAACCAACCTCGGAAAGGTACGGAAATGTAGAAATGTTTTAATCCCTCTTGGGTATTTTAATTTTCCTTGATTGATTTTCTGGACATGGGAGGCGCATCTGCTGCACTTCTTTGCAGTTTGAGCCATATTCAGGTTATCCTAAATCTGATCCTTCTTTCACAGTGAGGTGACCTTGCTCCTTTCCTCCCCGATCTCATGCAGCACCTCCTGATTAACCCTCATCTCATGCACTCAGAGCATGTCATCATCCTGTGGCCATGCCTCAGGCATTCTCCTTCCTTCACATCTTGCTCAGCTTGGTGACCTGCACAGCTACAAGTCTTTCTCTTAGTTTCCAGGATAAATGTACGCATGCTGAAATTTCCTCCATTAAGTGGTGGCATACAGCAAGTCCTGGCACGTGCTGGTGTAGGACCGACTGGCTCTCTGCATGTGCATGTCCCCTCTTGCTGCTCCCCTGTGGGGTGGCCTTGCTGTGCATGAGCAGTGCGCTGTGATTTATTGCCCCTGTGCAGCTTTATGGCCTCTCTGTGCACACACATTGTGTCCTGATTTACTCTTGCATCTCTTTGCCTCCATGGAGAGCACCACGAGTCCCTGCTCACTTGCTTTACCACCCATATCCAAGTCTGCCTGATCTTCCCCTTATGCATGCAGCGGTGCCTTCTGTAGGTGTGCGAGGCATCAGCATCACATCCCAACATCCCAACCCCCAACATTAGCTGGTAATTTATGGTAAAGATTCCAGGCTCTGTGCTGCACCTAATTCCCTTTTTCTTCCGCACACACAGGCTGTCTGAGCCTGGCACCACCATCCTGGGCTGTTCTGGCTTATGTCCTGCTCTGGAATCCATGGGCTGTATGGTGTTAGGTATTGAAGTCCTGCCAGAGGTAATGGAGGGTGTCTCCAGCAGGCAGCAAGACCCAGTGTCCTGCTGAATGTCATGTAAGCCAGAGTCCCAGGTGCTACCCAGATGGCAGCTCTAGTAACTGAGGTCTTCTTAGAGGGATGGTTATGGGATCCCAGTGACTTCCTCTAGTGACCTGTTGGCTTCAAGAGGGGAAAACTGGGATAACAGAGACCACAGAAATGCTCCAGAGGGCTGAAGGGACGATGCAGTCCAGAGGAGAGTGTATCCACTCAAAGAAGTCATAGGATATGCCCATCCAGGCCTACACCAAGAAAGGTGAGGAAGGTGTGACCCACAATCATGGCCTATGGTGGCCTGTCAAAGAAGCATGGGAGAGGCAGGGTCTCCCATCCCTTGCCCTGGGAAGGTCTCCAGCCCTGTTTGTGATGCAGGTGACAAGTGCATGCAGGAAGAGCTTCAGCTGGAGTTGGCTGGGGCTGGGAAGGAGAAGTTACAAGCTGAGACTTCTCCACTTTGCTGTAGGGATGGTGGTTCCTGGTTTTCTTCTTTTTTTCTCCCAGAGAGGGGCTGAGCTAAAAAGCATCTTGCTCTCTTCTGCTGTCACTTGTAGCTGAGCTCCCAGATGCCACTAGGCTGAGGGGAAGTGCTCCAGGTGGGACCAGGAAGGGCTGGAGAGTGCGTTACCCACATGGTGAAGTCTCTCGCCTTTGCATTTGACTTCTGGCCTGGCCCAAAGGAGGCAGAACATCATGCACCGGAGCAGGCAAGAGAGCAAGCAGAGGGACATTTGCCTGGTCCCCTTTGCATTGCAGACCCTACACTGCCCCTCTCAGCTGAGAGTCCCTCTGAAAGTCCATCATCTAGGGAGACCTCGGGCTTTTTGGCTCTGGTGCTGTCAGCCTGCGGACAGCACGGTAATTTGCACTGGCAGCAGCTGCTCCCACTATCAGTGCTGCAATAATTGTCCCTGCTGGGCTGGTCCAGCTCAGGGCCATTAGCAGCAAGATCTTTCGATCACCATACATCTCATTCCTGTCTTGGCAGCTGCAGTCAAAGCCTATCTGTTTGCAAGGCTGAGCGCCTGTCAGGATGCAAGGTCATGCTGCCCTGTGGTGGGTGATGCTTTCAATGCGCTCCTAGGTTGCTCAGGGTGTGGAGTGTGAGCATCTTTCTCCTGTGACTTGATGCAGGGATGGGAGAAGGTCACTTGTGGTGGCGCTGGATGGGGGAAACATCCCTGCATCATGCTGCACTCTGCTCTGCTGTCCATTGAGCAGCGCAGCTGATCAGCCTGTGATATCTGTGTGCTGGGATGGGGGGAGCGGGGACAGGCGATCCCCCCCCGATAGCAGAGAAGCTGCTCATTTCCATTTAGATAGAGGAATTTCAATCTCGGCTTGACATCTCCTTACCATGGTGTGAATCAAGACCCAAATTTCCAATTTTATTCCCTGTGCGATGCCAGACGCTCTCTGCTGGCTTGGGAATTGAAGAAACATTAGAGATGCTGCAGCCCAGCAGAGGTGGACAGTTGGGTCTGTGAACACAGAGGATTATCTGTGTGTAGCTCCACGAGGCAGGTGGCACATATAGCTTCTCTGCACTCAAGTCTGCTGCACTGCCTGAGGCCCAAAGAATCGTAGAATCATAGAATACATTGGGTTGGAAGAGACCTCTTAAAGGTCATCTAGTCCAACCCCTCAGCAGTGAGCAGGGACATCCTCAGTGAGATCAGGTTGCCCCCATTGCCTCTCATTCCCTTCCTTACCCCTGTCAAGGACAGGAGATTAAAACCAGAAGCCAGAGTTTGCCCCCATGATATTGGATCATTTCGGCGACAGTGGATGATCACACAAGGAGAAGTCACCCAGATGACCACAGCAATGAGGACAACCAGCTATTTCTATCTTCCAGGGGGAAAAACACAAGAAGAAATTCAGCAAGGGGGTGAGGGTGCACTTGCTTGCTGCCTACATTGAGTACATGCTCACGGATGGGTGGGATGCAGGGAAGTTTGTGATCCTCGAGGTGGTGGTCTCCTCTACCACGTACTTAACGTTCTTTGTTCGTACAGCAAACCAAACCAAACCAAACCAAACCAACCAAACAAAAAAAACCCCAAACCTAAAATAAGTAAGTAAATTCCTGTAGGAATAAAGAAATACCATGGTTTTGCTCAGCTAAAAATGCAACAGAGTATTGGTGGGGGATCTGCAACCTCGTGGGTGATGACTGAGGACTCCAGTTTGGAGGTCTGGGCCAGGTGTCTCCTTTGAAAGAGAAGGTTGGCTTAACTAAATCAAGAGGTGGGGGAGGCCATGAAGAGGCTCCTTCTAGCGAGCTAAGGGCATGTCCCGGAGCAGAAGGCACCTGTACTCAGCACTGGTGAGGCTACATCTTGAGTACTAGGTTCAGTTTTGGACCTCTCACTGCCAGAAGGATACTGGGGGGCTGGAGCATGCCCAGAGAAGGGCAACAAAGCTGGGGAAGGGTCTAGAGCACATGTCTAGTGAAGAGCAGCTGAGGGAACTGGGGTTGTTCAGCCTGGAGAAAAGGAGGCTTAGGGGAGACCTTGTCACTCTCCGCAACTCCCTGACAGGTGGTTGTAGAGAGGTGTGTGTTGTTCCGTTCAACCAAGGAACAAGTGATAGGAGATGAGGAAATGGCCTCAATCTGTGCCAAGGGAAGTTTAGGTTGGATATGAGGAAGAATTTCTTTACTGAATAGGTTATCAAGTGCTGGAATGGCTTGTCCAGGGCAGTGGCGGAGTCCGATCCCTGCAGATACGTAAAAGCCATGTAGACATAGTGCTCAGGGAGATGGTTTAGTCGACGAGTTGTCCGTGTTGGGTTAGTGATTGGACTCTATGATCTGAAAGGTCTTTTCCAGCCTCAGCAGTTCTGTGATGTTGAGGCACACGCAGCAAAGCAGCCCACGGGGCATCCGTTTGGGGAAGACGTCCCGAAGTCAGCATGAGGCGCGGGCAGCCGGCGCGGGGCGGGCAGCGGGAGGGCGGGTGGTAAGGGAGGCGGAGGCGCGGGAGCACCGCCAAGCACCTCCCAGCCTGCCGGGTAGCCCTCGGCTGCGGCTGTCCTGCTCCTGGGCTGGGACAATCCCCACTATCAGTACAGGCTGGGGGAAGAAGCAATGGAGAGCAGCCCTGC
>JAAGNO010028727.1:0-33454 GCA_033439905.1 Ceryle rudis
TCTATACCAAAGTCTCAGCTTTTTGTGCCCTTCCTTAAATATTTTTTCAAACTATTCACTTCAGCACATCCTTTTTTCTTCCCTTTCATTTTCTCACTCACGCATTTGCCATCACTTCCAGCCCCACCCACCCTCACCACGGTGCACTCGTTGTGCTGACTACTGCATCTGTGGTAGTTGAGGCTTGAGGTGATGTGGGGGAGGGGCGAGGGAAGTGGGCAACACAGCCTTCACTGTGTAGTTTTTAATTTCTCATGGTGAATTTTTTTGGTTGCTCTTCTCCCTGCCCCCAGCATTACAGTAGAATCAAAACAAAGTTCCATTTTTAATATCAATTTAACAATTAAAATTTAATTAATTTTTTTTAAAAAAAAATTAAAATACTAAAAACTTGCACTGGCATAATATTCTTTTAGAGGAATTTTGGACTCCACAGAAAAGTAATTAGACTAGCATTTTACAGAGCAAATGATTTCTTTTCAAAGGTAAATAAAGGTCAATCTACTTATATGGGCAGTGAAGGTGTATTTCACTCTTTATCTACATAGAGCTGTGTTCCCCTTATTGACAGAGCAATTTCTTCACAGGCCTCTAAAATAAGTAAGAATTTCAAAGGAAACAGGCTAAGTGATAGATTTGCTGAAACCATTCAGGCCAAAATAAGTATCTATCCATAGGTTTAATCATACATTGCCTGTCAAGTCAACAGTCTAGCTTCTGCTCGAGATAGCACTGAAGTGAACATGCATCTGAGTTATAATAAAAAACTATCCTTACACTTGTAAAAGCAGACAGAAAAATGCCAGTAAATAGTGAAAATCACAGAGTGTAAGGGTATGGTTTATTTGAAGAGAAAAGAGCTCCTTGGAGCACTGACAAATCTCGATTTGTTTTACTTGCATCAGCTTTACACCAGCACAGCCTTCTTGACTGCTGGTGCTGTTTCCAATTCATGGCAATAAAGAAGAAAGAGCACATAATGAAAACTAACTACAACCACCATTAAAAAAGGGGGGCAAGCTTCTCTATTAAGATGACACTGCTAAAGAACATTCAATTCATGTTTTTCTTGAATCTTCTGTAAACATATTCTAAATAAATGCTTTACTAAGCAGCAAAAATAAAGCTGTCTGAAAAAATTGTGGTTTAATTACTATGACCATCATAATCATTCATTCTGGGATTCTTCCCCTAATTGATAAGGAACAAAAGAAACAGATTGATTATTGCATTTCTTAACACTGAAAAGAGAGGCAAATCACATGATACAAAACTCTGTAAAGACAGAAATAGGATGACATTGCAATTTAATGATGTTGCTACAGAGACTGGGCTCACCTTTCTTCCAAACACATGTACACTAAAAAAAAAAATAAAATAAAATATCTCACAGTCTCTAACCTTCATACTTTGGCCAAAGAGACCAGATCAATAAATAAGTTTTATAACTGAAGTTATGAATACTATCTAGGTATTAACAAACAGTGTTTCATTTATCATTTGGCCCAAGACTATTTCCTCCTCCTAGACTTCTTTTAATTATATTTCTGTCCATTTTATTACAAGTTATCAAGTACTATCTTGCCACATTTGTTTCTCCCACATAACTGCAGGCACCCATAGTGCCCTGTAGTTTTCCCCATCTGACAGGTATTTCTCCCTTGGTTTTTTAAAGGTGAAAAGCAGGGTATGAAAGTAAACAAAACAAAAAAGCAATAAACATAATAAATGTCTATAGCACACCTTCAACTTAATTTATAAATTATGTACTAACACATGTTATATAAAGCCAAAACACAAAGTGACTTAAAACTTTTGCAATAGAATGTTGGGGGAAGGTGCCATTTCCAATTAACAAGCCAATTTCAGATTTAGCACCCATTTTACTATATTTTAGAAAATAAATTGGTTTTACTATACTAAATATACATAGATTCTTCTTGATGGAAAATTGGCATTGTGCTGCTATTTTGCTAAACATGCATCCAGGATGTCTGAAAAACACAAGCTACATACGTGATTTTTACCTTGTTCAAAGCAAATGTGTTAGTTCTTATACTTAATTATTAAGAACAGTGACCATCTGCATTCACAGATGTCCAGAACAGATCGTACTTCAGTTTTGAGACAGACTTCTTGGTTCTGTACTCCACATTTCTTACCTGTTTTAATAAAAGACAAGACTGAAGAAATAGACCCCCATGTTTTGTTGCAGCCTCTTACAGACTGTATCCTGTGCTTGTTTTTTCTTGTGTTTTAGAAATATTTCTTCACACATCAGGGTTTGTAAAAATTTAGAAAACCAATTCCTTATCTGATCTAATCTTACTGATATTTAGTCACTCCTATAGGTATGCCTCATTGGCTGTTTACCAGGCAATGGCTACCTCTCACCAGCCCAGTGCATAGGAAAGCTACAGGAAGGCTGACCTTCTCCTGTAGCAGTAATGTGAAAACTGAAAGTACTTCTTCCATGTATTACTATTTCAGATAGTTCAAAGCAGAGCTTGGATAAAATAACAACAACAACAAAAAGAGAGTAGACTAAGAATACTTTTAGCGTTCTATTAAGTACACACAGAGCTAGGTTACAGAGAGAGCTGTGAAGGTTTGAGATCTGAATCAAGACCTTGAACCTCAGCAGAGGCTGTGCACATTTGGAGCGCTGCTTGTGCTCAGGGGAGGGAGGACCTAGGAAGAGGGAGCAGTGCAAAAGCTGGTTGGAATCCTATCTAAGCTACCAGAAAGGAGAAGCATTTGATTTGGTACTTCTATTCTACATAACCTCTAATTTCCATTATACACAAAATGTGTGTCCAGTTTCCCATCTTCCTGTAATGTAGTTAAATTTGTGTATTATATTCATATAGCTTCGCATGTGTTAGCACGAATACAAACAAAACAGACATAAACAATCAAAATAATTTTTCTAATTTTTTTTTTTTGTTCTAGCACTAAATCACATTTTCAAATGTTGGAAAAAAGCATAATGATTTTCTGGACCATAACTCAATGTCCTAGAACACGGTTATTAACAGTTAAAGAAGAACACTTAAATCTGGCTAACCACATTTCAGCAAATCCACACTTAAGAGAAGCACATATGGTTCTGCCTTATGCCTGGCTGCACACTGCCAACAGGAATAATAGGAACTTGATTCAATGTTGGCACTTAGTAGGAATCTTTTGTTGTTGTTGTTGTCGTTAGTAGAAACTTGTTGCTTCACATCTCTGGCACAAGATGGACAAACTTTAAGTGGGGTGACTAAGCTCCCAACACGACTAGGAAGCTCCATTGAATGTATTATTTACAAAGGTTCACACACCCCATTGAGAAAAATATATCAGCCATCTATTGGGACTGGTTTAACTGAGAAAAGTGGGAGTGGTTTCACCTATTGGCATGAAAAAAATTAGAGGCTTTTACCTTTGCAATGCAGAAGCCATTCAATTAAACACTTCAGGATCCAAACCACTGTTATCCCAGTCTCTCCTGGTAAGGATACACATGTTCAGAAGCAGCAGTCAAGCACCCTGAGGAATTCTGTGGGACAGAAGCTCTGTTTGCATGAAAGAGGATGGCTGGCGCTGCTGCTGAAGGTGGAAGAGCTGGCTGCTCTCCTCCCGGCCCACAAACCAGTGTGTTTTACAGTTTATCATCTTTCAACCCAACTCTTACTATATGCAAGTTGCACTTATTTTTACTTTCCTGTACAGTAAAAACAGTTAAAAAAAATGTAGGCTTGTCCAAGAACAGCAGAGAAGAAAAAAAAGGTGCACTTTTTAAAATACTCGACATTCAGTGGAAGCTTATTTACTTAATGCTTTGCAATCAGAGCAAGAAAGCTGATCCTACAACTCACACTTCCTTAGCCCAAGAGCCCTTCCAAGTCCCCACTGATTCCAGAAAAGACTATTTCTGCATCATCATGCTACTGGACTTTTCCATGACAAAGCAAAGCACGTCAGTGGTATAATGATGCTAACAGAAGACGATTTCTTCTAAGAATTTCAAAGAAAACAAACTCAAAAAAGCCTTTGAGTGAAAAGAAATTGAATGACAAGTAGCAACAGTTTTGTAATCCAATATTACTCTGGGGGAAAGATTTCCATAAACAAACTTTTATGTACAAACATTTATTACCAATGAAATCCACTTCACTGAAGAACATAACTTTTATGTAGAACTGACATCTTAAGGATTTTCAGTTTTATAACTGTCTTCCTCCAAGTTTTCAGAAAAACAAATGTAGTTTTAGAAGTTCTCGGTAGTTGAGATTTTGAAGAAAGGAAAATTCTATGCAGAGGTACATTAATATTTTTATTTAAATTAGCTCACAGGTAAATACCTTCCTTTATCTTCCTTCTCCTTTTAAATAATCAACTTTAAATATTTATAATTCACCCAAGGATTAATGAAGCTGAGATAAACCTGCCAGAACTCTTTATAATGCCATTTGATTGGTCAGAAATTTTAAAATAACCTCAAGAAAATGAAGGAATTTCCATTAACACTGGATCACTGCCTTAGGGCTCCAAGATCCTTAATACTGTGGCTATGCTTGTAGTTTTGGAGTTGACGTATGGGAGTTCAAAATTCGAGAGGATGCAGGAAAGTGTATTGGCTATCATTTAAGTTCTAATAACCTCTGTTCCCTGATGACTACACACACTGTGTAGAGGAAAAAGTTATTTAACACAGGAAGATAGGCTAAAGTAAAATAAATCATCCTCTGTAACCTGACTCAAACATGACTACTTTAGTATTTTCTGTGAGACACACTTTGTACATGTGGTCCCAGTTCTAATTAACATCCCTGGCAGTTACGGATTTTAATCTTGCTGTACTATTTTAGCTCAAGTCCAAACTGCCTAAGAGATTTTTTTTCCTCTTTTGTTTCCCAAATTAATTAACAGTTGCTGCTGTCTTGCCAATGGACCGTGTTTTTATCTGCTGCTGCTTCACTCACATACAAAGCTCTGACTTCCAGTGATTTGGTTGTGCTGATGATTCACACTGAATGAAATCATGTGGTTTACCAGTTTGTTTATTTAAATAAATCACATGCACAAAGCTACTGTGGTAATCCTGTGGGTAAAGACTGCAAGGCATAGACATTGCTTTCACAGTGCGGACGAAGATCTAATTATTCCTTCCCACATGAACACCATCACATTTCTTCCAATGTACTTTTGGTACTACTTTAGAAGAGACCAGAGCTCTCCTAGAACATATATTTAATTTCTGGAGTAGAAGATTGTTCTTATGTATTCCCCATTGCTCACCTGAACTGCACTGGACAAGCACCACAACTTGGACTCTAAATACCAAGAAATTTTAGTGTCAGGTGTCTCAGGCACTATTACATTAACACGTTGTCAACAGGGAGGGGAAAAGGCAAAAATGGTAGAGATTAGGCATAAGAAGAGTGCTAAAATGGGAATTAAGTTCATCCTGATTTCCAAAGCTGATAGAAATCTTTAGACCCTACAGTTAAAAAGAAGTATTTGTCTTTAAAAAGAGAGAACTTGCAAGTTAGACAAGGTAAACAAGCCAAAGTTTTTACAGTTCACTCAGTTGCTTAGTTCTGCAGTTCAGACATGAAGGCTACTTCTCAGAGCTAGCAGAAGTTCTCAGACCTCCATAGTATTATTCATACGTCAGCATGAACCAAGAGATTGTGTTTCAAGAAAATTCACCGTGGAAAATAAGAGCTAATCCCTAAGTAGTGGTCATTTGATCTTTTCTTACCCTAGCATTGCCATCAGTGCCCATGCACTCTGCAAACATTTACAAAGCTGCACTGAGACTCATTATAGGTACTAAGGTTACAGGAGTAAACTTGAGAACTCATCATTTTCTATTTTTTTCTTGCTCTGTGAAAATGAAGACACCAAAGTTGTCTTATAAATATTACATAAGCCTTGAATCAAAACCAATAGTCAAGCCTTAACTTCTTGATGGCTAAGTTAGAAATCTCTTCTATGTGTTATGAAGAATATTCCTGTGTTATGCCATGGTCACAGAAATTCCACTATCAATTTACTCTAATCTCCTGCCTCTTTTTCTTGTCCCTTTTCCCTGCACTACAAAGACTGACTCACTGCTCTGCAAAGCTTTTTGAAGTTAAACCTGTAATACTATTTCTTCTGTTGTTTCAGATATAAATCTCTGACCTCCCTCTTTTTAGGAATCACTTCCTCAATAGGTACCCTCAGAGCTATGAGGACATATCTCCAAACATTTCACCACATATTCTTCTTACAAATCTGGAATTAGAGTTTGGGTCTGTCATTATTTCCCCCACCTCACCCTCTCTTTAAAATAAATAAACAAAGCCTAAAATATCTAGAGCTAATTAAAAACAAACAAAAAAGAATTCTGATCTTCTCAAATGAAGTATTTTAAATCATCTTTTAATCATCTTAAAAGATTAAGTCTTTTAAGATTGCCACAATATTTTATAAACCACCCATCATAGGAAATAAATCTTACCAAGTGCCTTACCAAATTAATTTTCTAGTTTACTTTTAATATTCTTTTCGGTAAAAAAAAAATCTGAAATTCTTTACTCCTTCCATTTTGCACTTTGTTACCTTGACCAGTTGAGTTTGTATAGAGTCAAAGAAGCAGAGGTATAAATGTGAAAACTATATCTGAATATCTCCTATTAGGAGACAGAAACAAAGCTCTAGATTTCACAAGAGAAAATCATTTAAACCAGCAATATACAAAACAGAATTACATCTCCAGGACAAAATCAAATTGCTCCTTTTCTAAACACGGCAATAATAAATACAAATAGGATGATTATTAATAAAGAAAGAGGAAAACAATCTCAAACACACACTGGTCAGAGATGTGTATGTGAATTTTCTATACCTATGATTAAGACACATGTGTCTGCCTAAGTACAGGCATACACTTGTAAGAAAATGTAGGTATAACTGTATGTGTCCTTGTTTAAAATGAAATAACAAAAGCAGCTCATTACTTCTATGCACCTACATGCCCCTTAACAAATTTCTTAGAATTGTATTTGCTCTAATTGTCACTTATGGCACATAGGCAAACTACTGTCCTCGTTTCATTCACATTAATGGTTTTCTTTAGGTTTATGCCTTCATAATTTAAAATCCAACTATAATAATCTTAGTCTTGTTTTGTTTAGCAGTCTAAAAAGTTATTAGCAGTATATTAGTTAATTGAAAATTTCTTCCAGTTTAGATTACTCCTGACAGAGTATTATAACGTACCACCTCAAAATAATGCTTAAATATTAAATTATTAAAATGTAAATGAAGCAAGAGTAAATGAAACTATGGAAGAAAATTGTAATTTTGTATTTTAAATTCTGTTCTGATCATATCTTTAGTCCCAGGTAAGAAAACACTGTACTACTACTGTCATGGCTTACCCTTCTTACTGCTCATCTCCTTCATGAACCTTAGCTTAGGTTCATGATATACTAGTCATATATATGTATATACTTAAAGAGAGAAGATGTCTCTAAATTTTGTGATAATCTTTCCTTCTGGACCTAGAGAAGACTTATTTCTTCACTGACTGAATGCATTAAAAAATAAGGTATTTAGAGATCAAATGGGTATGGACCTTTCAATCATCACTTCTGCTTCTCAGGAGAAAGGAGAAAAAATATAAGAAGTAGATTTATGACAAATTATTTGGACACTCACATATCAACAGCTTTCCTTCAACAGCTACCAAACAATGAGTGATGCTGTTTAAGAATCTAAGCTTAATATCTTTAACCTAAAAAATGGAAAGATTTGGTCCAAAATATCAGAATAACTCCATTCATGCTGTCAAGAAGCATTATTTACATACAGCCCTAAGATGAATTCCTGCTTGTCCTTAGATTTGTTGTTGTTTTTAAAAATAGCTTCCAAAACATTGCTGATTTCTGGGAAACCTTTTTTTGCAGCGCTCTGTGGTGCTAAGAATCAAACACCATCCTGACGTGAGTTTTGCTGTGACAGGGAGAGAATGTCATCTTCCTATTTCGAAAAGGTTCTACCATTTAAGACCTTGGAACGATTTTCAGGCTATTTAGCAATTAGGGAAAACTACTGAAAACTTCTCAGAAAGTTACAAATAGACTACTAGACTGCATTAAATTATTAAATAATCCATCTACTGCACAGCAGCTGCATGGTTCTACTAGTCCAACTTCTTCCGCTTTCACAGTAGATGAACTCTCCAAATTTGCTGCTCCTCAATCTCACAGGTAAAAGGCTACATATGGGAAAATAGCTGGAATAGAGCTAAAAGCAGAGGAAGCACAGTTAATGAAAACTCCCTCACATCAGCCCACTGATGTGGTAGTGCTTGAGGCACAAAGTCTGCTGAAAGCAAGCAAACCTGATAGCATCCCAGCCGCACAGATGCGCCATATCCCCTGGACTGTTCCCAGTCTTTCTTCTAGCAAGGACTAGACAGAATGATCCAAAACAAAGCCAAAAGCCTGATCTTACAGTTAAGCAATGCACGCGATTGGGGTACCCTTCATGTGCTCTCTGACCTTGCTGACAGCGCAGACACAGCACCGGTTTCTCTGACAGGCAAAACCAGACAGAAACAAAAGATTTGTGATACATCAAGTCTTTCTCTAAGAGGCTGCACTAAAGCAGTAGCTCCCCGAGATACAATTTATAGTATTGCCACTACATAGTGCTATACTAATTTGTGAATGTACGTGATAATTTTTTTTCTTAAGAGGCTTATTCTGCTTTGGTGCAGAAATGAAACATTTCCCAGCTCTGTTCTGCACAGTTCTGGGAATATAAACTAGGTCTCTTCTGATTTTAGTAATGCCAAGAAATTCTTGGATTTTATACTGGCAATCTCCCAAGGAGAGGAAGTCGGTGATTTATAGGAAAAGACAGCTATAAAAAGCTCTCTCTTTCTTCAGTTTTAATTGGCTACAGCATCACTGGCCTTTTGAATTTACTTCCCTTCTAGATACCTTTTTAAGATAACGACATACATTTTGCGGAGTGCGGATGAGACTACAGCTGTTTGTTTTGCCATTTCTCTTCTGAGAGAAAACCTGAAGAACACAGATAACAAGAATATGGAAGCCAGAGCTATGTTTGTCCCAGTCAGGCCTGAACCTGCCTGGGAAGGCATTTCTCTAGTATTAGCATTTCCTATCAAAACTGTGTATCTTCACACTGCAGTACATCTGACACTAAGTGTATATATTGTACATATACACATATATATATATGTAAAGCATGAGGCCAAGCCTTCAAGCACCTCTTACCAAGCAAATTGTTTCACACTGACATTCACACCAGGGAAGCATCCTCCCAAACAGTATAGGACAGTTTTACCTTGAGTGACAAAATCACATATTTCTCTTCTCTATGCCATTGCTCTTGGTATAGATGTGTTGTCTGATTAATTGTTTCTGCTTCTGAAACTAGTAGTATTTATTCAAAGCTGAGAAGCAAAGGTATTGGTACAATATTAAGCAAATGTTCACACTACCGAGAAATCCTGGGTACAGCATCTAAGTGATCAGAGAGCCATCCAGTGGACTGGTAGGAAAAGGAAGAAAAAGTAATGTCAAAAAGGGAGGGTAAATTCTATCCAGATAATTAGATATCATTCCCATCCACTAGGTGCTTTTCTATATTTATCTGTATTGTCGGCAGTGACCAACAGAAAAAAAACCTCCAAACATTATTTGCAGAATGGGAAAATGCAGAACATAAAATATGTGCAGACTTGGAACAGATGTTAAAGGGCATATTTTCTTAACCTATAGCATCATCTTCATTTTCTCTTTCTTCCAGTTTTTAGTGTGGAAAGGGATGTTTTGTTTTGTTTTCCTGTTGCCTCAATGCTATTTTCATCCATTTCTGCCTCTGTCATTTTTTTTAATAGAAAAACCTCCTTCAAAATATTCATAACCAATTATTTCTGATCAGTCTTCACATACTTCTACACCCTCAATATCAAAGAAACAAGCTTTCTTTAAATAGCTTTTCCCAATGCAGAGTTTACATTTTATTTTAATCTGAAACAGCACACGTTTGAACTAGCAAGGTACAAGAAACCCCATACATTTGTCAAATATTTACTACCCAAACTCCTCCCTTCTGACTTGTTCTCAGTCTTCAGAATAACAGTATTTCTTGTTACAAATAGTATAGAAAAAAAGTTTGAGTAAAAACCAGCATTCAGTTAATGGAGACAGCAGGTGAAATAAAAGAGCCCCCCCAGAATTACAGGAATATTTATACTAAAAGTTATTTCCTTTCCCCCCCCCATTTTATAATTTATTTCTGCTTAAGCAACATGACATGCATTTTTGCTTTGCCATACAAGGTACTGAAATCAACACAAAGATTTGTTTTACTCCAGAAGGTTTGAGATTTTAATTATAATTGTCTGCAGTTTTTAAGTAGTCACCCAAGGCTTTGTCATGCCTACAAAAGAGGAAACAGAAAGGACTTGCAGCCAACCAGATGCCCTGATGGAAAAAAAGACTACCTGGAGTCCCTGGATGGGAGACACAGACTAGTAGTACTCTCCTTGGTGGTCACAGGTTATAAAAGGAAGATGATTTAATTTGCTACAGTAAGTAATCATGTTTCTAGATACTGTGGGCAAGACAAAAAATATAACTCATCATTCTGCTCAAAGTGATAGATACCACCACTGTCAGTGAGATAAGCTGCAGTTATAATTAGATCTCTTCTCCAGGTTTCCCTGTCTTTCCAGAACATCAGAAGAGCTCACCTTTGACAAAACAAATGGTGTGCTTTTGCCTCAACCTGAACTTGCAAATTGTTCAAGCAGCAGAATTGTCAACACGAAATGAGCATTTTGAAGGAGTGATTGAAGCATTTTAACCTCGATACATTCTTCCATATGGATTTATGTTTGCAGGACTACTGCTATATGCTTGTTTATGAAGGATGGTAAGAAGGAGAGGAAGTACCAACTAAAAGAATCAGTGATGATATGGATCAGCTGCTTAGTTAAAGATGTCTCCATGCTATACACCTCCGTACCATTTCCATGTTGCATCACACATGCTACTCATCAATTGTAGCTCTCTATCGAAAACAATCCTACAAAAAGTTCTCCTATGAAAAAGAAGCTGACTCTTACTCCTTCATTTACCAAAGACACACTTAAACAGAACCCCACTAGAGTTCAGCAAGATTTCTAGGGTTTAAGTGCTTGCCAATTGGGAATTTCACAGTTTGCAGCAAAATGACATGAAGATCTAGAAGTACAACCAGAACAGGGAGAATAAGAAAATTCATTGTAGGGCTGGTATTCACCTAATAATTGAAAATATACAGAGGACTGAAATTATTGGATTATGATATAGGTAATACTTAGCAGATTGATTTACTTCATTCAGTTTACACTACATCACATTTAATGAGCAGATATATACTGTGCTTTGACAATTATTTCAACATCATTAGATACCTGTTATCTATTTTCTTGTGTTTGGAGTATACCCCCAGGTATTTTATTATATGACTGAATCAGTGATAATTAATACTTCTATGAAAGTCTGCGATGGTTCTAGAGGGAGCCAGGTAGGTAGAAAGAGCTATAAATATCCTCAAAACTCTGAATGACCAAAATGAACTGGTGTTAGAGGCATACAGGACAAATAAAGCTAACATCTCAAATGCATAACCTCACCTGTAATATTGCATTTATATAATATTTCTCTGCAAAGAAACGTTTCTTTCTAGAAAGGGACAAGTTAGTAATATTACAATTATACTATACAATCAACTTGTATCAGGGTCTCACTATTTTGTCAAAAAAAAAAAGCACAACACAGTTCAAAGGAAATAAGAGAGGAGGGGCATCCAGCATAATAACAAGAGTAGAAAAGAGGACTGAATTGTATTTCACATAAATTTAAGATTTATTTTATTTCAAATCAAGAGGCCTCAAAAAAAGGTCTCTTTTTTTTAATCATGTACACTTTCATAGGAGAAAAACAATTTCTACTTATTTTTTCCTCAAGTCTAGAGATCCTTTTTCAGTTAATTTATGTTAATGTCTGAGAAATGATCAATTTGGTTATAAATATATATCAAACTTCCTCTCATCAACAGAGTCAAAGAAAGTCATGAAGCGGATTTAGACTTCTAGAAGAAAAACTGTAGTGGAAACAGCACTTCACCTCACTAGAGGACAAACACAGACTTGCCAATATAGAAATAAAATGAAGAACATGTTACAAAAGTACAGTACTCATAGAAAGAAAGGAAAATAACCAAAATGTAGAGAACTCTGTAGAAAATTGTGAGTAATATCACAATTTATCAGCCTGTTATATAGAGAATCATCCTGTTATATAGAGAATACACTCATTTTATGTCATAAGATTACAGGCATTTTGACTGTTATAGAATGCCCAGGATCTATCTTTTCATAGGGGTAAGATTAAATGCACCACAAAATGTATCCTACTGTTGGTTGGGGTTTTATTTTCTGCATTCAGCAATGATTAATATGAAGGGAGGAAAAAAAAAAAGAAAGAAAAAAACCCCAACACACAAACAAAAAAAAAACCCACAACCACATCACAAAAATCACATAAGAATGGTAAAGATGAAGATTCACATGTCCTAGTAAAATAGAGGTATGTATACTAAAACATCTTTCCATACTTAGCCCGTTTCCCAATTCAAGTGGGACTTGTTTTCATTGCTTTTCAGTAAAACGATCTTATTATTCCAGCTAAATATGATAAGGAAAACAAGAAATAGAGCAAAGGAAATAATCATAGAATGGTAGGGGTTGGAAGGGACCTCTGGAGATCATCGAGTCCAACCCCTCTGCCACTGCAGGAACACCTAGGCCAGGCCACACAGGAACAGATCCAGTCAGGTCTTGAAAGTATCTAGAGAAGGAGACTCCACAACCTCTCTGGGCAGCCTGTCCCAGTGCTCTGTCACCCTCACAGTGAAAAAGTTTCTCCTCATGTTGAGGTGGAACTTTCTGTGTTTCCCCTTGCTACCATTACTTCTCATCCTATCACAGGGCATCACTGAAAAGAGACTGGCCCCTTCTACTCCACACCCACCCTTCAGATATTTGTAAACATTAATAAGATCCCCTGTCAGTCTTCTCTTTTCCAGGCCCCAGAGGTCTCAGCCTTTCCTCATAAGAGAGATGCTCCAGTCCCTTCATCATCTTTGTAGCTCTCCGCTGGACTCTCTCTAGTATTTCCCTGTCCCTCTTGAACTGGGGAGACGAGAACTGAACACAATACTCCAAATGTGGTCTCACTAGCGCAGAGTAGTGGGGGAGGAGAACCTCTCTCAACCAGCTGGCCACACTCATGTTTATGCACCCCAGGATACCATTGGCCTTCCTGGCTACAAGGCCACATTGCTGTTCCATGGATAACATTGTCCACCAGGATGCCAAAGTCACTCTCCACTGGGCTGCTTTCCAGCAGGTTTACCCCTAACCTGTACCAGTACATGGTGTTGATCCTCCCCAGGTGTAGGACTCTACACTTATCCTTGTTGAACTTCATCAGGTTTGCCTTTGCCCAGCTCTCCAATCTGTCCAGATCTCGCTGGATGGCAGCACAGCCTTCCAGTCTATCAGCCACTCATCCTAGTTTGGTATCATCAGCAAACTTGCTGAGGGTGCACTCCATCCCTTCATCCAGGTTATTGATAAAGATGTGGAATAAGACTGGATCCAGAACTGACCCCTGGGGAACACCACTACTTGGAGGTCACCAGCTGAACTCTGCACCACTGATCATGACCATCTGAGCTCTGTTGTTCAACCAGTTCTCAACCCACCTCACTGTCCACTCTTCTAACCCACACTTCCTGAACTTACCTGTGAGGATGTTGTGGGAGACAGTATCAAAAGCCTTGCTGAAGTCAAGGCAGACAACACCCACTGCTCTCCCTGCATCTACCCATTCAGTCACACCATCATAGAAGGCTATCAGATTAGTCAGACATAACTTCCCTTTAGTAAATCCATGTTGGCTGCTGTTGATAACCTTCTTTTCTTCCATGTACTGAAATATGATCTTCAGACTGAGATGCTCCATTACCTTTCCAGAGGAGGTGAGGCTGACTGGTCTGTAATTACCAGGGTCTTCCTTCTTGCCTTCTTTGAAGACAGGAGTGACATTGGCTTCCCTTCAGTCCTCAGGCACCTCACCTGTTCTCCATGATCTTTCAAAAATGATGGAGACTGGTAGAGCAACATCAGCCAGCTCCCTTAGCACTCGTGGGTGCATCACATCGGGGCCCATGTATTTGTGTGTGTTCACTTTACGCAAATTATTTCTAACCCAATCCTCACTGACCAGTGGAGAGACTTCCTCCTTCCAGGCTTTCACTCTTACTTCCAGGGTCAGGCATTCCTGAGGGTTGGTCTTAGCAGTGAAGACTGAAGCAAAGGCGTCATTCAGTAACTCCACCTTCTCTGCATCCTCCGTCACCGGGTCTCCCTGCATCATTCAGCGGTGGGCCCACATTTTCCCTAGTCTTCCTTTTACCATCAATGTATTTGAAGAAGTCCTTCTTATTCTCCTTTACTTCCTTTGCCAGAGCTAATTCCAAGAGGACCTTGACCTTCCTTGTTGCACCCCTACAAACCCTGGCAGCATTGCTATAATTCTTCCAAGAGACCAGTCTCTTTTTCCACATGCTATGAAGTTCATTCTTCCACCTGAGTTTTTTCAGCAGCTCCCTGATCATTCATGCTGGTCTCCTGCCTCCTCTACATGATTTTTTACTCAAAGGAATGCACTTCTCTTGAGCTTGAAGAAAGTAATGTTTCAATATCAACCAGGTCTCTTGGTCCCCCTTACCTTCTAGAGTCTTAGCCCAAGGGATTCCTCCAAGTAGAACTTTGAAGAGGAAAAAGTTAGCCTTCCTGAAGTCCAGAGCTGCAATCTTATTGCCTTGCTTCTTCCCTGTATGATACAAAGCTCTACCATATCGTGATCCCTGCCATCGAGACTGCCTCCAACATTCACATACCTGACCAGACCTTCTTTGTTCATTAATACAAGGTCCATCAGCACTCCCTTCCTGTTGGCACTTTCAACACCTGCATCAGGAAGTGATCTGTAGTAGACACCCACAACAGTTTCACTGAAATTTATGTGCCCCTTAATTCTCACCCACGAGCTTTGAACATGCTCTTCACTCCCCACCCTGGGAAGAGCTCAATACATTCCAGTTGCTCATGCACAGAAAGAGTGACTCCACCACCTCACCTTGTTGTTCTATCTTTCCTAAAAAGTACATAACTGTCCATGACAGCATTCCAGTAGTGTGATCTATCCCACCATGTCTCAGTAATTGCAATGAGATCACGGTCCTGTGATCAAACATAGATCTCCAGTTCCTTCTGCTTATTCCCCATGCTTCACACATGTAATAACACTTATTCATGTTTGATCATTTAAAAAGCAACTTATTCACTTCCACTGTTCCCCTGGCTTGAGAGTCAAACTGAATTCAAACGTCATTGCTGGTATTTGAACATAGTACTGAAAAAGATTATCATTTGCCAAGCATTATCTTTTCAACCAGATATAAACAGAGTTCCTTCAACATGTTTCTGGGTGTGTATAAAGTCTATTCTTACATGGGGAAAGGCAAAACATCAGAGTGCAAAAAAATTAATCTTTGAAAATTGCATTTACTACAAGGCATTAGATGCTCGAGAACAGCAACTGAAGTAGAAGGGGTGAGGGAGAAATAAACAGATCTAAGAAATCATGGGTATTTTATCTTCAAAGTACCATAAAAGCAAAGCAAAACTTCTTTCTATTTTAAATCAAAGCTGACTTTTTAAATCGGTGTTCTGCCCATTAAGCAAGATAAAGCTCAGAAAACATACTTGTTGCCAAACTCAGATGGCTAGTTCAGAGACCAGGGGCTGGAATTCAGTAAGACCAGCTTCCTTCAGCAATCACACCATTTCCAAAATGCTTTTAATTTTCACAGAAACCTAAGCAATGGGCAAAAAGCTGAGCTTACATGCCCCTTTTCTCTCCAGTGCACGTCCCACTTGGCATTTATTTCACATCCAAAGGAGTTCTCTTCCAAGACCTCACATAAATCTCAGTGGGCAGCCAGTTTAAACATCAGGCTTTCCTTTAGGAATATACAGTACAACTGCTGTTTAGAGTAAAACATTTAATTTTGGTCATTCAGATTGAAATGGTGAAATGGAAATTTGGTTTGAATTTTTGGACTTATCTATCTCACTTCCAAAATGAGTGCCCCAAACAGCAAGATGATTTCTGAATCCTCAAAGGAGTACATGTCAAGATCTTACAAAACACTGAGATGTGAAACACCAGCACTGGCAAGACACCAGCTCCTTGACAAGAAGTGACAGGAGTTTAGGGTTGTTTTGCTGATTTGCGAAAGTAGATTGCAGTCACAGCTGCTCTGCAAACTGAATCATACTTTTCACAGAAGGAAGAGGGGAAAAGAGACATCTCTCAGAAGACAAACTGTCTGAAGAAGTACTTCCAGATGCATCACCATGTACAGGCTACATTTCCTATTCTGCTGAAGTGGAGGTAAACAGCTCTGCAGCAATTATACGAGTGTTTCAAACACTTCAGGCACAATCAAGGCCTTACAAATTCTGCTGATTTATCATTCTAGGTGTTGTAACTAATTTTCCACGAGTTGTGGGTAAATGAATAGGTCTGGGAAAAGGGTGATGAAGATATGTCTGGCTTTACTGGGGAGGTGAAAGGCAATATATCACGTCAATAGGATCCTGTGACAGTGAATCACAGAAGTCGCACCAGGAAGGATGTCCAAGAAAAACTATCCTGGCTTATAGAGAACCAGATGACTCATTTTTTACCATGTCTGTGAGGGTTTTTTTTTCTCTTTGTGAGGGTTTTTTTTTATGGTTGGTTTGTGGGTTTTTTCCTCTAAAAGTATTTGGCAAACAGTAAATGACTTCAATGGAACAATATATGTTAAATCTAGCATAACCATATCTGGCTTAAAGAAGTCTTCTAGATAAAAATAAGGCTTGAAGGAGCCTTATGAGGGAGCAGGAATATCATATGAGTTTGTCCTAATATTACTTTTTCCTATTAATCAATTTATGACTACAGGTACATGCAATACAGTCACTTAACATATAAAAGGAGAAGTTTTTATGTGAAAAGTACCTACACATGATATCTAATAAACAATCATTTTTTTCTAGTGTTCATTTCTGATTATCTTATTAACTTGGTCTGAATTTAAACTTCCATTCTGAATGAAAAATTTTGGTGCAAAATTTGTTTGCAAACACAATCAACAAAATCAACATTAACAAACAAAAAACAAACACAAAAAACAAAACAAAAAAAAAAAAAAAAAAAACAAAACACATAACACCAAAAACCAAGCAAGTAAAAAACCACCTTGGATTGGGGTTCAAATGTTGAAGATTAGAAGCACTTTATAATCATATCATTTTTCCACTGACACCCAGAGGAAAATATTAGTTTTAAAATGATCTCTCAACACCCATACAACAAATGATGTTTTAAAAGCAAAAGAAGTAATAGTGCATCTGTCTTGTCATTTCCTTTCACCAGCTACTCTTTTGATGATTCTTTCCTTGGAAAATGAAAATTTACTGAGTGCAATATGTAGAAGTGAGGGGAAACATAAAATACAATAAATAGATTCAGAAGAGGCTACTTAAAATGTGTGACAGATTGTCTCTGACTTTTTTGCTATAACACCACACACCTGATTCTCAGCCAAACTAAATCTGTGTAACACCACTGAAGTCAAAATTAGATTTTTTTCCCATGAATTGCCATTGCTTGGATGCAGCCAACAAACTTCTTGTTTACCTTACATCATCTTTTTTAAAATGAGGTTACTAATTTATAAACTAAGTCCAAAATGGAAATTTGCAGACATACCCAAAGGTAGAAGCTATGTTTTCTGTTTTAGCAGTCCAGAATAAAAGTCTCAAGAGAAAAGTCCGTTGCAAAAAGTATTCTTTTCAAACTGAAGGGGATCAACTCTAAGTTGACAAATACCAAGAAAGGGAAACAGTAAACAAAAATTACTCAAAATGACAAAGCAATTAGTTTTTAAATCAGCAGTTGTTAATAGAGAGCATCTGTCATTCATCGAGCAGCCAGCCCAGCCTCTAAACCTTGATATTCACGTAGAAGAAAAAGTAGCTTCCAAGAAGTTAAACCCTATAACTTCAGCATTCCTCCCTTTGTTAGAGCAATGGCAGTTCACACCAGTGCAGTTATATAACAAGCAGTATGGAGCAGATTCCTTAAAACAAAAACCAATTTCTTTCTAAACTGTTTAATGAAAAAAATATATATCAAATGCACATATTTTATTCCCTTATTAATTTTTAAAATTGTTTCTCTGCCCTGCTTGCCTTACAATAATGTTTCACGTGATTGCTTATGTCAGATATATTACTGTCCTGTCACAAACCATGCTGTATTCCAAAGTAGATTAATGATAAATATTTGGTTAGAGATGAGAAAACAACACCGCGCTGATTTTTTTGGAAGGCTATGGATGAGCAGAATTAATAAGACAATCTGCACAGAGCAGAGACCTGCACTGCATAACACCAATGGTAACTGCAGGATTTGTGGGTTGTCCAGCCTCAAAAGTAGGTTGATACAGTAAATAAATATTTTTCAGATAATGAAACTCTAGCAACTATTTTCTTACATCAATGGATATTTTTGTTCAAAAAATCAAAGTTTCCCTGAAGTAAATGGGACATACCACATAATACATCATATTTGATATTTTTAAATTAATGCACTTGCCAGACAAAAGCAGCTGGGAGTGGGCAAACATGGAAAACCTTACCTAGAGTTATATCATACCATCTGGTCACAGAGTGACCCACCGAAATTAATGGGGTTTCTTTTCAATTATTACTTGGCCACTTCCTCCCCCCTAAGGCACTTACTCTAATTTTTTCTCTTGAGCTAAGACAAAACTAACATAAGCCACTATATTAAAGTAGCACTGAATATAATAAAGACAGACGTAAGAAGAAATAACTCTATTTTAAAGTATCTCCAAAATTTCCACTTATTTGGAAAAAATCTCACAGAAATCACAATTTCTGATGCGCACACATTTAGCAGATGTTGCTGTTCAAGTATTTCTTAAAATTGTCAACAACTTTAAAAAACCCAGCTGCCCTAAATGCCACTTCGTTCTTCACTTTTACACAAGAAATAAAATACAGGTAATTGGGATGATTTTGCACCAAGGATAAATGGAATTCTGTTCTAACATTTATAAATTCAAAACTTGCATGCTCCAACACACCACTTTTCCCTCTGCACTTTGTGGAATCCCCATTTCAAACCCGCTGCTCCAGAAACTCTCAAACTGTTACCCAAACCTGTTTCTTAATGTCAGGGCAGTATTCGATGGTCAGGCTACAATGTGCTTATCTTAATTTGACGTTATGAAACGGAAATTCTTGGCAGGGAGAAGAGGAAAAACAATTTTCCAGATGCTCAACTTTGAGTCCCTTCCTAGGTAAACTGAATAGATGTTCATAACCAAAAAGCTTATTATTTTACCATGGGAGTGCTTGAAAATGTTCACTTTGAGAAACAACAGGCTGAGCAGTGTGTGTAATGTTTGTTCTGCTAGTTAAGATTTTGTACTGGAAAAGAAAAACAGAATACAAAATTTTTTACACTGTAATAATTTTTACACTGGTCTATCAGCTTCATCATGCTTTTACCTACCCAATTCCCAGTAAAATCCAACCAGCTGGCTGGGGCAATCAAGCAAATGAGACATACAACACTGCTTTTACATTTGAAATCTATGCTTCCAAATATGTAATAGAAGGACAAAAAAAAAAATCTCTGGAAGACACTTATAAACCATTTTCAAAGCCATAAGGAATTTTGATGAGGAGGGAAATGCTTTGATTATACATCCACAAAGCTCCGGCATCACAGGATTTAAAACATTCCTTCTGTTTATCCCATTACTTTATTTAGTCATCTAGATCTGGTAGGAAACAAACAGAAAATGCAAATATAGCACACCTGAAAACATAGTTACAGGATGCATTATATCTAAGTGGGCGAGAGCTGTCCTAGGAAAACAATCCATACTTCAAAGTGGAAAATACCTTATCTTAGATTGTTCAGTTCACAGTATCTGTTCTGTATCAAGATTTTTTTTTTTTGTCCCCAGTCTCTGTACAATACCCTAAATGATTGCTAATAAAATTTGTTTCAGAAATTAGGCAACTCAACCTAGTTTGTCTGAAAATTGGGGAATACATTTCTATACCTTCAAGTTATGATGGATTTAGATTGGTTATCTACAGAGAAACTATCAAAATTTTTATCTTTATTTTTTAAAAATCCATACTCCTCCAACTCTACAAATATTTTGTACATTCTGTAAATCATTTTTCAAATTCAAAATACTGGACAGTACTTACTCAGAACTAAAAACCACCAAAAGCTGAAACAGACAATTGCCTACATATTTGAAAGTTATCACAGTGACGTAAAGAAAATCAGTCTATCAACTCATATGAAATTATCTTTTGCTACTTATTTTGTCTGTCAGTCTTCATGCAGACAGTCTGATCTTCTCTACCAAGGTCTGTCAAAAATCTGTGTCTGAATCTTGACTATTGAAAAGCTTTAGACAATCTGATACTTTATTCAATTGATACTTTATCCTCTGAATAGATACCACATCAAATTGTAGCTTGGAGAACATGAACAGAGTGAAAAGACATGTTTAAGCTATTGAGGACCATGTAGTTGATACGTTCTTTTACTATTTTTAGTATAAAAACAATACAGGCAGAAACTTGTAGAGTCATTCAGTATAAGTGAATAAATTTGACAGAGCATCTTCTTCACTCTTAAAGGACACTTCCCCATTTCAGGTAACACTGAATAGGTATTATTTGGTGTTTTTGTAACTGCTTTATCCAACAATGTAAACTGGTGTTAAATTTGCCTAAATGATGACCTTTCTTTTTTTCCCCGTTTCCAAAATAATTTCATCAAAAAGTCTTCTGCCATCTTGAAAATAAAAGTTTGGGGCAAACAAACAAATTAGGTTTGATTCAGTTCGGGGAGGGTGAAAAGAGAATATGGACTTGATTCAGAGAAAAACTGCCATCATGTTTTTGCCTAGTAATTCAGTATCGAGAACAAACTGTGTGAAAAGGTTAGAATTCCTAGCAGTCACGTTCCAAGAGAGCAGCAGAATAAGCACTGTCACATCCTCAGGAACAGAGACCTCTAAACATTCTCGCCAGTGGTTTTCCATTTGGCTTAATATCATAAAATACTTGTTGTAAATATTTTCTCTCCAGGTGAGAGCTGGACGTGAGAGTCTGGAGTTATTCTGCGTATCATTAAATACGTGGATATACATGACAATGAATATCAGAGAATAGTGTGAAAATACCCAACAACTCTTTAGTCAAGCTACCAGGATAGTGTTAATCTCACAATGGGCCCTTCTCTCTTATGTAACTACCAAACTATAGATTCATTCTCTTGCTCCATTTCTCTGACATAAGTAATATTTAGATATTTTACATAAATCACCATATTTGGCATACAAAATAAGGAGATTCGAACCCAGACTCTGAACAGATTAACGCTGTACACTCCTTAATCAGAATTCCTGGGTGGAAGTAAAAACAACCACCTACAAAAAACAGTTTACATTTTGTAAATGGATAGTCTCTTGTTGGAAATTATACCTTCCAAGACCTCAATATATATTCTACCAAGAACAAAACATTGTTCTCTCAAAAATCTCTGGTATCTATAATAAGAAATTCTATATTACACTTATGTGGGTTTACCTTATGGGTGCACTAATATGGTTAGTGCCGTTGAAGCACTGCTTGAGCTTGAATATAGAGCTCTGAGTTTTTGATCTTAACCAGAAATTGTCTACATATTGACCATAGTATTCAAAACTCAGTGAAACAAGGATGCATCTCTACAGAGCTGCAAACCCTGGCTCACTTCACTGTAAGGTAGTTTACTAGAAAGAGTCATATGACAATGGCCACCTACAAAAACATGATACCACTAAGAATTGTCAGTAATGCTAGAAATGGAATCTCATCTGCCAGCTTTCATGAATGCAGTTTACAATTTTGATTAGCACTGAAGTTCTACAGACAGTTTGTTCTTTTGTATTATTTCTGCTGATTTTCACCAACAAAAGCAGCACCTGATGGAAAAGTTTCAGCACAGCAAAGTAGGCCATCATTATCCCTATTTAATAACCTTGTTTTCCCCTCTGTTATTTCACAATACAATGAGATTAATTGTATGCAAAATTTTAGATGAGCTTCCACAATTTAAAACAAAGCAAAATAACATGATCAATACATATATTAATACAACACTAATATTTTAAGTTCAATTGTTCTTTTCCTTTTGAATACAACCATTATGTTTTTCTGATTTATCTTTTCATATATATATAAAAAAAAGAACTTTCTCTGTAACAAGCTGTCCTGAAGAAACTCTTACGTATTATTTTACCTATTATTTCAAATACGTAAAATGCAGATCTAGTAGTTAAAGTGAAATGACAAGGTGATCAGAATTCATTAGACTGCCAAAAGTTCCTTATCAATTGTGACAAAGAGAAAATACATCTAGAATAAGAAATATATTAAGAATATTTCATTTAACTATGGAAAAAATCCGTTTTTTATTTAGAAGTTTCAATTTTAAGCCATATTCTGTTCTATATTTTGCTAATGAACAGTTGTTTCCTGTGCCTTTGCCAATTAAAAACCAGCACCATTATGCTTGGAGTACTGCGTTCACACTTTTTATACAGAAAGGGTAGCGTAGAACAAGTAAGAGTGACAAGATCCATAATCATGCACGGATGATCTATTAGCTAAAGGAGCCCCCAACCGTTTGCGATAAAGCTTCAAGTGAGGTTAAAAAGACAACATGTTTTTTGTTTCATTATAAAGGATAAGGATAAAATAAAAAAGCTTTACTGATATCAAGGAAGGCTACAGAGCTCAGTTCTACAATTGAATCTTGATGAACACAAAAATAAATGTTTATGAACAAGTTTTATATCTTTAAATGTGTTTAAATTGTTCAGGCATCTATCGTGTTTAATTTATGCAAATATTCCAGCAAGAAGTTTGATGACAGAGTTTTTATATAAATATAAAATTTTAGATGAGCTGCTTTCTAGAAGAATTCTGATGATTCTAGGACAAAGATTAATTGAAATAGGAAACAAAATCTCTGTATGATTCCTGCATCCAAACAAACAGCTTCAATTTCAAATGACAAGTATTTAGAATTAATTATACGTGAGCAATTTATACCCCAAGAATTCTCCACTGTTTGCTCCACACTGCTTGATGCCAAATAATAAACACCTCTGAAAACATCTAAAGGTCTTTGTGAAATTCAATTAAAGAAAATCATTAAGTGATTTTTATTAGTGAACTATTCATACACATCACTTGTTCCTACACTAAAAGCATGCCTGAAACAGGGGAAAAAGTAGTAATGATTTTAAATGACCACAACAACATTAATAGCTTAAGTCACAATGACGAAAAAAAAATCAGTATGGACCCCAGTGTGAGCTACTGAATGTGAGTATATGGACCTAGATTTAAAAATTCAGTGAAAAAAAGATTGCTGAGAAAAACATAGCAGAAACACAATTCCCATAAATGCTGAAGTTCCCAAATACGCATCATTAGCTAACGACAGTAGAAGCATGAAAATGGTACAATTGGTTTATTACCTGCCCCTCTAAAACATTATTTTTAGTGCAACTGAAAACTTCAAACTGCAGGTGAAACTTTGTAGTTCTTCCTACATTTTAATCCATCTTTAGAGTAAAAGCAGGAAAGCCCTGTTCCATTCAATCCCATTTGTTTTGGGATTGTAATTGTTTAATGATCCTGTTTAAAGAGAACCTCATGGTGTAATCACAGAAGAGAAGAGACTGCACATCCTATGATTGTCAGAAGAGACTCCACATTAAGAAATGTTTAAAGTAGGAGGAAACTTAGCTCATTTTGTAATTTTATAATGTTAACCCTTAAATAAACATTATCAACCGCACAATGATCCCAAAATCGTAAAGACAGAAGGTGCATCCCAAATCTGACATTAAGTACTGCTGGGACCAAACCACTCCTGTCAGCAATGGAAGGATTAACATTGAATTCCAGTAGTGTAGACTTGGTTTCTAATTAGTTTTCCTTAATCACTAATCATCACTGGCCAGCAGCTTTTAGACTAATTATTTTAAAGCATTTTACAATAAAACTGACTATGCAATTCCAGTGAGTAACTAGAAATAAAACTCATGGCCCTTCACTTCGTGGGGCAAAAACTGTTCTACTTCAAACTATTAAATATAATAGCTCTTATAAACCAGTTTGGTTAATTCTGACAACAAAAGATTTACTGAAGGTCTTAACAGTTACCTTGACTTTTCTGATATCAGTTCAGCCACGCTTGGCTGGCTTGGAAAAGTAAGAATCAGTAATAGCTCTTGTAGGGAAGGGAAGGGGAGGGAGCAAGTTTGGGGTTTTTTTTAACTTGTGCAATATAATTTTACACTTTTTACTTACCCTGAGGGCTTGAGAAGGATTTCTGCTCATTCAATACATTCTGGCCATCAAACTTTTGGATGCAGCCATGAAAACTCTCTATGAGGTCTGCAGAAAAACAGAAAACAAACTTGCTTTAAACATCGGCAGATTTCTTTGCTGTATTAGAGTCTTGACGTCCCAAAGCCCAGGCAGGTTTGCATAGTTTACACTCTGACAGCTGCTGGCAGAAGAGCACAGGGAAGATTTCTTAAAGCAATATTATTAGACCATTGCCACATCTGCTATTGCCTATACAACTGTAATTCATTGGAGAGTGCATAATTCTCTTCTACAGAACGGAACGACAGAGTATAAGGTCCAATTTCTCATCTTTACATAAAGTTACTATTTTCAGAGTCTTCTCCAAAGTGTAACCACTCTCTGGTAAGCCACATCGCTGTTTCATCCTTTCAAAAGCCAGCTTTATCTTGTTGCAAATGACAATTTATCACTTCTCCAATTATAACCCTATGTACAGCTTTATTTTATTTAAACTGCAGCCAGGCCAAGTAGAGATAGACCTGCAGTTCTTTAAGATGCACAGGATTTTTTTAATTATTATTATTATTTACAGTTACACAAATCCAGTTACCACACTTCTACTTTTGGGTGTTCGCTGCAAATTTCCTCTACCTACAATTTTTGATGAGCTATGGTTTTGTAAAATACCACATTGTTTTAATGTTTCACACAGAGTGAAAATATCAAAGCTTTGCTGTGTGATTTTTTTTTTCCCCACAGTTTCATTATTTTGTACATTCTGAATATGTTAAGGACTCAGTTTTAACATCTTGAGAGGGGACTTCTCAATGAGTTTGAAGATTGGGGTAAAAAACAAAACCTTGGGAACCCAGATTCAATAACCATTTGACTACAGACTTTGATTTGGAACTCTATGCCCTATGATGCAGCACATGATTATAATAATGCACAAGAATTAAAAAAAAAAAAAAAGAAAGAAAGAAAGAAAAAACCCAACAACAAATAAACAGAAATACCACACCAGATTCTTGTAGAAAGTTTAACTCTTGAAAGGGTAAACCCAGCTAAACTTGGGCTATGGTGCAGACCTCAGTTATAAGAGAGTAGAAAAACACTGCTGTGAAATTGCTTTTAAATCACCTTTTCATACATTTGCAGGGTTTTATGATACTTTACATAGACTACGTAGAGTTTAACTGCAACTTATTTTTCAAATATCACTAGCATTCAGTCTTTTTGCTGGCTGAAGACTGGCTGACAAGTGCTCCCTTATCACCAGCTGAGGCAAACACATTTTTGAAAATTGCATTGTGTGCTTCGGGTGGAAAAGCAGATATGTGATTTCTCCCAGCTTCTCTATCCAAGCACATACACAAGAAGCACTGCTCTTGGTTTCACAGCCATTAGCTGGTAGTATAGTCCCTGAAAAATGAAGTTGGGATATCATAGAAAAGGAAACTCAAAACTGGAAAAGATCAAACATTTCAACTGGATGTGTTAAAATGATTTACTAACATGAAATTTTGCTAACTATACCATCAAATATTAAAGGAAACCAAACCAGAAATTTCTACTAGTTCTGTTATATTTCAAAGTTTGAGTGACAAAGTAATCACTTTTCTGGTTTGACTGACCGTTTGGTTTTTTTTTTTAATTCAATAGCTAAACCGACAAAAAAAACCCCAACATTTTCTAAACTGCTTCAAGCAATTTTTCTCTCTGGTCTGAACTAATCAACAGCATGGGAATTATGGTTTTTTGCACAAGCAACTAAGGGCTGAAAAAATCAAGTGTATCTTAAATGATTGCTTAAAAATAATGATGTAAAATCTACTCCCCCCATTCCCAAGAATTCCGTATGTTGGCATTTAAATCATATTTCATGTGTGTTCAGCAGCTTTGAATTACACTAAGAAATTACAACTTTTACAGCTTCAGAGAAGGTATGGCATTTTGATGCGATATTAGGTCAGAGATGAAGACTTCTTAGAGGAAAAGCACAAATACTACACTGAAATCTACTTTAAATTGTTTTCTTTCCCTTTTAGGATAAAGGTTTTATTTATAACAATATAGACCATTTAGGAAAAAAAAAGACTTTATTTTTATAGGTTTAATGTATCTCCCAGGGATTTATAAGGTTCAACATAAGGAACAGTAAGATAAACATCTCTGCCTTCCCCACAGATTTCTGGCAAAAGCTTTTAAACAGAGAGGGCTACTTGAAGAACTACAAGAAGAGTGAAAACACATTGAAAAAGAAGCATTAATTTTGTTTGCTAGCTACACAAATACACATTCAATCAATACTATATATGGAAAAGTATCTATCACAACCTACAGTGAAATAAACTTTAAAAGATCTCATTCTGATCCTAGTTCTGGTTTGAATTCAGAGAAAAAAACATTGGAAGAAGTAAGAGACTGTAAAAGTCAAAGTGCCTCTGGATGTTGGGTATTCAAAAATGGAAATAGTATTAAAGTAAAATGAAAGCACCAATAATTTATCAGAGTCCAAAAGCTTCACTTGTCACAGTTGAGACTTGCGGGCATTCCCAGGTTTAAAAGACCCACAATGATTTACTCTTGACGATCTGGTCTCTTCACCTTCACTTTACTCCTTTTACTCTAATTGAATTGGCATAGACAAAGATAATATTCGGCTTGAATACAGAGCCCATCCCTGGACCTATGCTGTCAATCTGATTTCTTGAGCCAAATTCATAAGAATTTCCAAGTGAGTCAAGGGAAAAAAAAAAAAAAACAAAAAAAAAAAAGTAGAGTATTATAATCCCTTTGAAGTTATACTGGATTTGAATACTCTGACTGGGACTCCAAACTGGATAAAGGCTGCTCTTCTCAAACCTCCGTGTCCACTCTGAATTCAACAGAAGTTGTTCTGTGCTACTGAAGTTGGATTTAAAAGCTTCCCTTTGTATTCCTTAGCCCAGGAAATGAAAAGCATTCTCCAGATGGTCTTAGAAAAAGAAATTTAAAAAAAGCCCTTTGTAATATCAAAAGTATCTTCATTTCTGTGCTAGTGGCAAAGTCAAATACCCAAATCTACAGTTTATGCAGATATATTTAGTACTGTACATGGCCTTCTGAAAAGAAATCAACACTACAATTTTATTTAATTAAATTATTTTCAATTACATATATTTTAGAGACATACGTTTCATCACCAGAAATAAATTAATTTAACTGTGAATAAAATGTAAATAACCTCTTTGGACAGAAGTATATAATCCTTTAAATCAAACAAACTTCTATCCCCATGGTTTGTCTCTGGGCAGAATAATTAATCCTCCTGCAGAACACCCAGCCATCCAATATCCTGATATATGTGACAGAGGTTGAAGTTTGACTTGAACATTTACATTCAACATCTGAAGCCAAGAGATGCTAGGTCTTGAGTCTTGCTGCCTCAGCATCTTAACACACTCACGGTCAAAGCTTACTGAGACATTAGAAAGAAAGGCAGTTAAATGTTTAGAGAGTGTTGAATTGGATCAGGAAAAGAGCTGCAGCACTTTTGCATGTGACTTATGTTGCCTTGGCAAAAGCAGCACCTTTTAATCAGATTCCTAAATTAGAAACACTTAGCATTGAGTGCTACCTACCGCAGGTTAGCAGTGGTGGAAGATCCCAGCACAGAGATCGCGGCACAGGTGAGAGAACCCAAACCACCACATGTCTCACGTAATTTGAAGTGTATTTCAAGAGACATAACAGCTGTCAGATGGCAGCTGGAATGGGAAACTGATTGACAGGAAAAGGGACATACTAGAAGTTTATGGCAACAAGGTGGTGTATGGGAAGAGAAGAAGATACGAAAAATGCTCTTGGACATTTTAGGGGGAAGCTCACCAGCTAATTTCATCATATAGAGAACATTGTGTTGAAAATTCTCACTGAAAATCTGATTTGTTGGTTATCCAAATAGGTAGATACCCTGTATCATAAAACACAGAAGACAGCAAATAAAGCAATTTTACTCCATAAATAGCCTTAAAATAATCCTGAGTTACTTTGTATCCAGCTAAACAAAGAGAGATTTAGGCATGACAAAGCAATACTCGTACACGCATTTTGTATAAAAAATGTTGCTCTACCAGGAGCACATGATTTTGTAACATGCAATAGTACATTGACAAGGATGAGTTTAATATCTGCCTCCAGTTGTATATATTTGTCCAGATTTAATACAAAGGCAAATAATCCCAATTATAGGCAACTATTATCAACAGCTCTAAATTCAGCTCAAAGAATAAGGAAAGCAAAGTCAATAACTTGTATATTGATTTCATATCTTTATTTCATGTGATACAACCAGTCTAAAGCTACTTTGAGTTGCATATTTAAATGTAAAATACCCACCAAGAATTAGGAAGCACCATTTACATAAGTCTTGTTGAAATACCCTCCCTTGAACCATCAAATACTAAAATTAAGGCATGCAGTATACATTTTTTACACAGAAAGCAAAATTATTTGTGCTGGTTTACAGACATGCAAGGTGATGTCAGTTTTAGTCAAAGCAGCATCAGTAAGACAACCAACACGATAAATTTAGGTTCAATAAGTCACACCAATCACTTGCACATTATTTCTATTTTGTCATTTTGCTTGGATAATCAGGTTACACCTGCATTTCAGTCTTTCACAATTTAATCAAGCAAAGCCTTCATTCATTCAAGCCACTTGCACAATTATGGCAGATAATTTAGGAATGTAGACAAAGATGAAGAAATCAAAGCTGACATGACACAGAAAAAGAATCTGAATTTCTCTATCAGGTGCACCTTCACCTGCTTTCCCTCTCCTTCTCTGAGGTATCTATCTAAGCAGAGTATTCACAGACATTGACAAGTTGACAGATTTCTGTTAATCTTTCAGCTACATAAACATCTGTTCTTTATTTATCAGCAATGCCCACCACTTACAAGCAGCTTTAAAGCTCTTTCACTCATGATGTGGTTTGGGGTCATAAGCCACAGCCAACAGTGCATTAGAACTGGGTGGGCTTGAGAAGGTTAGAGGAGCATTTTCAACCTCTAGTAGGCTCAAGATTCAGGTTGAAAATTTTTACAAGTCTAGAAAATTCTGCTAGTTCTGTATCTAAAAAAAAAAGCAATTTTAATACAAATAATTTTGCTATTCTTGCTTATCTGAATGTAGAAGGAAACCTGCTATTCAACAAGCAATTGAACTGCATATTCAGTGTGCAAAACCTGTTGGTTTAGTTTCTAGTGTACTTTGTTTTTAAGCAAGGGGCAGACAAGTAAAAGTGAGATTGAAGACAATGTAAAGTGTAATTACTTGTAATTGCTTACAAGGTCTGTTACAATAGTCACTAAGAGGTTGCTGAAGCAGCAGCTACTCAAAAGCCACATTTGGCTAAACAACTGGTACAACACCATTTCAAACCACTGCTCAGAAGCTAGGGCACACTAAGCATTGCTGGAGAGAGTGTGGCTTCCTGGTGGATTTATTGTTATTTCTTAAAAGTATCCTGGAAGCAAGAGAGAAACCTCCCCCAGATTAGCCAAATGTGATTTCAAAGTAATTTACACAAAGAAAATAATATTTTCCTATATTTTAGATATTGTATCGATAGGCATGGATTAAAATTCATGCACTGGAAACTATGCATGGCACGTCTTATAATACAACAGTCTGAAAGTCAGTAAAATAAGCAAATTACTCCAAGTAACTTCATGGTTGGATGAAAAGAAACAGTCATGGCTTTAGCAGAGTACACCTCTGAGCATCACCCTCAGGCAGATGTCAATCCAGCACCAGAGCCTGGAAACGTCCACATTCAGCTTATGCTAATACCGCACAGTACAAATGAAAACAGGATGAGGCAAAAACTGTATAGATACTACAACTACATTACGGTAGCAAGTAATTGTAAGATAGTTGTATTCAAAACAGAAAAATAGAAAGCAGAATAGGTAACCCTCTGAGACAAGAGCCACAAAACAATGCTGCACACCTGCCAGGAAATCCCAGTCCCTGGTATTTTGCAATACGCTCTTTCCATTGATGTTTGTTTTCTCTGAAGTTTTTATATGTGCATCATTCTCCACACTTACAAAAGGCTACCTTTTCACTTTGTGTTTATTTCCATCTCTGTTTCCTGCACTACTAGAAGTTCAGGATTTTTTAAAAAGACATTCAGATGAACACACAGAGCTAAGATGCAAGTTAAAACAAGCTTTTCTTTCAGTAATGAGAAGTTCAGTAAGTGATAAATGAATGAGAGAGGTACTGATGACATTAATGACGGGTTTCCATTTGAATAAGACTGCTGAATAAAAGTAGTTCTTTGTTCTTTGAACACATGAAGTTACAGGAAATTACTGCCAGAAAGCTTCTCAAAGACTTTTTAATTACAGATGGTTTCCTTGGTCAGTTCCTGAATCATGCCCCGCCCCCCCCCCCCCTTTTTTTTTTTTAATAGAAATAATTTTTAACTAAATCCATCTCTCACCACCTTGACATCAGCTACTGCTGTATTTCAGCTCTGGCCATATTTTCTTATGCTCACTATTACGCTCAGTAGCAATACCCAGAATTCAGAATAGAAAGTGAAAAGGTTCAAGCATTCTCACATTAGTATGTGTTTTCTTCCAAAGGAAAAACTCAGTTGACAAAGCAGACTTTGAAGGTTCATTTCTCAAACACCTAAGAACACAGAAGGACTTTTGTGTTGATGGCTTGATGAAATTCTTGACAACTCAAGTCATTTACACATTGTTTACTACTTGTCCAGAGTTACATAAATACTGACATAAGTACATTGTGCTGTGTGATTGAAAGCCCTCCACCAATCTTGCCAAACTTTCGTGATGAAGTAACATTTGATTTTGAGCCTCTAGATGTTTGGGGTTTTCTTTCAGAAGTCTGGCTTTCTGTTTTACTGTATGTCTCAGGCACAACAATGAACATTTTTACTTTTTTTTAAAGATTGTAGATTTTCAAAGAAAAACAAAAATCCACTCAAGGAATGAGATGAGGTGTGGGCAAGAAGCTACCAGGCTATGTAGACCTCTTGGACTGAAAATAAAACAAATTCTTAAAAATACACAAAAGAATTAATGTAAGCTACCCAACAGACATCAAATAGTTTAAAAAAATATTTAAATAATACCAGAAAACAAGAAAAGAGATGAGAAAAAATAAACTGCAAAATCAATCCGAAAATTGACTGAAAATTCAGTCCTTTCAGTCCATACGTTTCAAAAATACTTCTATCAGAAGTTCTTTGGTAACTAATCTCTAGTGATTTGAGTCTTGATCTTCAGCATTTAAACAGAAAGTCTCAGGAATCCAGAGTCCTTCAGCATGATTCCTTGCAGCACTAGAACCTTTAAGCTTAATTTGCTTTGATACTTCATATCAAGATATCAAACCATTTTCCTTGTTTAATAAATAAAAAAGGCAAACGAGCCATTTTTTATTAGGGTTGTATGAAGATCAACATGAGATCATTAAAATCAATTAGGACAACTCTGAACACTAATTTCAGGGAGGGTTCCCCAACACTTCTATTAGAATAATTTAACTGTAAATCCACAGTGGAAATAGCCTTACAAATTTGACCTTTCTTCACTCTATGCAACCAGAGTACCAGATTCATATGTTCAACTCCAAAACACTGTGCTTTCTGCATTTGTAAGAAATTAAAAACACCGCACTTCAAAATATTGAAAGGTGTGTGTCATGTAAAGAGTCAGTGGGCTCTTTTCTGTACTTACTTACCGTGCTTGACAAGACTGACAGTGACAGAGCTGAAACTTTTGGATAAGCAGCTGTATTTTTTTTTTTTTTTTTAAAGGATAAAAAAACCTTTACAAAAATCTACATTAAGAAAAAGATTAGTATTGTCAGCAGACCAGGCAAGAAGAGAAGTATGTTCACATTAGGCACTTACACTAGTCTATCCTAAGAACAGAACCAGGCAATTTGGCACTTTCACATGTGCAACAGTATTACTATTACTTTATTTCCATAATTTTTGCTTCTTCGAATCTTCTTTTCATATAAGAAGTTTAAAGGCTTTGGACTTTGACTTTTTCTGACCCACACATATGGTGCTTCAGAAAATATTTCGTTTGGAAGGCTCTAAATAAAAAAACCTCTTGAAAGCAGGTAAAAATTTAAGATCTTATTCTTCTAATGTCTTGGGTAAAACAACATAGCTGGAAATACACTGAAATGCAATATATCATTATTTGTCATGTATATTGTAGTCATACCTAGAAGATTCAGAAAACTAGCAAAGGAAAAAAAAGGGAAAAAAACCCTTTCATTCTGAGATTCTACTCTAAAAAGGGATGAGAAGTAACAGTATGAGATGGTGCTAAATATGCTTGACCTCCTGTCATCCCTTCTAACCCCAGTTCTCCTCTGAATTTATGATACTAAGAGAATCTCCACCCTTTATTGGATATAAAGGAGAACATTGTTACCAAGGATGAGGAAAAGGCTGAGGTACTTAATGCCCTTTTTGCCTCAGCCTTTAATAGTCAGACCAGTTATCTTCACGGCATTCAGTCCCCTGAGATGGAATATAGGGATGGAGATCAGAATAATCCCTCACAATCCAGGAAATAGTAGTGAAAGACCTGCCAAACCAATTGGACCCCCATAAGACTATGGGGCTGGATGGAATCCACCCAAGGGTGCCGAGGGAGCTGGCGGAGGAACTTGCCAAGCCTCTCTCCATCATTTATCAGCAATCCTGGTCAACTGGGGAAGTCCCGG
>JAAGNO010028727.1:37073-79539 GCA_033439905.1 Ceryle rudis
CAAAGCTGTTAAATCAGTGGGGGGTGTAGGGGGGGGAGTATGTGTGAACCAAAAAGGCAAAAAACAAAACCAAAACAACCCAAAATAAACAAACAAAAAACCACATACACACACTAAAAAAAATGCTAATAGACAATTAAACAAACCCCCACAAAAAAGAAGCTCCAAATGAAGTGTGACAGGTCATAAATTGCCTGGCTATATTAATCATCTGGGGTGGGGAGGGCAGGGAATAAAATCTGAGGGAGAAAACACCCTGTTAAAATTACAAAAGTAATAAATCAGCTGCATCCAGAATATTTTTGAAGGAAATACATTCTATTAGTAGGTTAAAACCTCAGCACAAATGGTGATGGGATAACAACAGTTATTTTCCTGTCTAGGGTGATAAGGTAACAATAACCGATGTCAAGAACAGCATCTAGGAGAAAAGTTTTATTGGCAGCCATTCAAGAACACATTTCTCCAAACATGAAAAAATGAAATATGCAACCAAAGATAATGAGTTTCACAATTAAAGCAAAAAAATTAAAAGTTGATGTAATCTTAAAATGGTGACAAACTAAAAAGAATTAAGAATTCAAAGTAACTACTAAAAATATCAATAAAGTGGGAGTAAGAAAGAACTACCATTTATATGGCTGATTTTTACAGATGCTCCATAAAACAGAGTCCATAAGTCCCTTTTTGATTATTTAATTTGTAATTTCAAGTGACTTCAAGTCCAGACATATAAGCATCACAGCACCTGATTTCTCTTTGCAAGCAACACATACAGAAATGAATCCTGGACCATCAATCAAGCTATGGATTAGGTTATATTTCCTTGTTCTGAAGGTTGTATGTCAAATAGATGCACATTCCATTAAAAGCAACAAAAGCCATTTTATGCCCCTTCAAAGAAACAGTAAGATTAGAAATATACACCACTGAAAATGTACTATTAGGCAAGTGAAATCGCAAGTTATTCTACTCTAGATACTTAACTTTTTGCCATATATGCCTTTCTGATCAGTTATTTCTGATAGAAAATATCCTTGTATATACACATCACACCTAAAACTCAAACCCAGCTTCACTCAATGGTTACCCTCAGTTTTGTTTTAAGGAGAAAGGGTAAATATTTAAACTACACATCAGAAGTTTCCTTTTGTACTTCTTCTTAACTTGTTTTCTTTTAATCAGCCCCAACTCATTATATCCTTTGATTAGGTGAAAGACCAACCATTTCAGAACTATAGACTGGGTTGTGTCCTGTTTCCTGAAGAGGAATCCAGAGAACAGATAGTAATTCATGCAACGAGATGCAAGACATTGCTGCTAGCAGTTAAACTTCCTCTTGAAAAATTAGTTACTGCAACCAAGCCATTACACAGCTATCACCTGGCTCAGGGATGATGTTTCACGTTTGTCAGAATGAGAAACAGGGAGAGGGTGACAGAAGATGATAAAGGATAACATCAGAAACTGAACTAAAGGCTTCTCATGAAAGTCGAGTGCTACAATATTTTAAGGAAAGATAAAAGGCAAAAACTTGGAAAGGCAAATTAGAAACAATACATTGTATCAATCGCTGCCTAAGAACAATAAAGGAAAACACAGCCACCATCAAGGCACTAATGTACACAAATCTCTTTCATAAAGTTTGTCATAATTAACATCTAATTTTATTAAGAAAAAAATTTAATATATTAATGCATTGAGAAAGAACTAGTTTCCTAATTCTTAAACATAAGTAAAAACAACAAGTATCATGAAACCAAAAATCTTAAAAGACCAGAATGAAACAGAGCCTAAATCTACACTAAATATTAACAGGCATTTCACTAGTCTACAGCAAAAGCTGGGCTCCCCTGAAATGCTTTCTCCTCTCTTGGCAGCGCTTGATAGAATGCTTTTATTCCCTGGATACAGTTTGATGATGATTTTGGCTGTCCTCTACAAACTCTCAGCCCCAGTGTTTTTTCTAGCATGTTTTCGACCTTTGTAATGACAGGATATAGCCTTGCTTGTCTGGTTTGTTATATTGTTTTGGGGTTTGTGGGTTGTTGGCAAAGAATGAGCCTTTCTGTATGTAATACTTCATATAAAGCATGAGAACACCATGAAGGTTACTGATCTACCACTTGCCATTTAATTGATTAGAGGCAGATAACTTTTCAGACAGCATTACTATCCTCAAAGCAGTGGATCAGATGCGAGATTCTCTGAATAGACCAAAAAGCAACTGGAGCACCCTTTTCCCCAGTGCAGGTGTTACTCCAAGCTCTCTATACCTGATCTAGTTGAAGATGTCCCTGCTCACTGCAGGGGATTGGACTAGAAGACCATTGAAGGTCACCTCCAACCCAAACCATTCCATGGTTCTATACTCCCCACAACTGTCTGTAAAAGACATAACTGCATTCAGACCACAACACACTGTGACCCTCTTGTAAAACATTTCTGAAATCCAGTCTGTCCCAACGGGGAAGGACTCTGGTGGGCTGCACAAGCTTCTTCTACCCAGGCAGTTTGAGGAAGATATACTCCCAGAGTTCACCAGTACAGATAGATGCAGCAGATCTGGGAGGAGACAGGAACTAATCTATCAGAATTTCCTCCCATGCTTAATCAACAGAATGAAGGCTGAAGAAGTTTAAGTAAGTTCAGTGTCAGTACTTGAAGGAATAAGGTGGTCAAAATTCAATGCCAGGAATCACAAAGTATGAGTCTCTGAGCTTTTGCAACCAATTTGCACTTTGATTGGAGAGATGCACTGATGCCTGTTGAATATTGACCAAGTTGTCATATCTGTGGGACTGTAGGCAAGGTTTTTACTGCAGCAATGAAAGTGAAGGAGCTTAACTGGGTGGGGGAGAGTACTCAACTCCCAGAATATACAGTATTTGTAATAAACACACATAAACTGGAGATTTTTTTAAAAGAAACCATGGTCTGACACAGTAACATTATATACCTGTCAATTAGAGAAATCTTTAAGATAAGCAAGCCTCAAAAGGTCACAAAAAACTCAAACCAAGATATATAGCTATAAATATTCATTTCAGCCTTTCTCTTCCAGTTTATTTCCAGGAAAACATAAACTTAGCATAAACAAATTTTATGAGGGATTAAAGAAATGCAGAGCAGAGTAAATAGAAGAAATCCTTAGACATTATGTTGGGTGTTTTAAGAATATTAGGTTTTCTATTGAAAATTCTTTAAGATTAGTCTCCACAACAAGACGAGCAAATTATTTGCAGGGAACAATTTATTCATCACATTTAGCCTGGATTTGCCCCTAAATGAAAATGGGCTAAAAGAATTACATTACACAAAACCAGCTTTAGCTAATCCTTTATAATGCACCAGGGATATATGCAAATTAATTTGCTTCTGAAAGTTTAAAACATTGCACAGCGTAGAATCATTTTATGATTGTCTGGCAAGTTGTTGTAATGTTTGTTTATGCCTGATAATGCATACTACAGAATATACAAGAATTTAACAACAGTGTACCAAGGGGACTTATAACAACACTATAATTTGTTCAATGTGAAATAAGAGAATTAAGTCATTCTAAGGATAGATTATTATAAAATACTGGGAATATCTACCGTATGTCTATGGTAAAACCTCTATGGAAATTCTACAGAGGTTGTCTGAAGAAATTTTTCTTTTTTTGCGCTTAAATAGCACATCAGTAGCTCATACAAGAAGGTGCTTTCTAGAGATTTTCTGGAATATTTTCTTTTGGAGGTCTATTGATGGTAAATATTCCACAGTGGGAACCAGGTTTATACAACAATTATGATTTGTCTCATGAAAAAACCTCATAATAAAGACTGTCTTTATTTGACAATGAAAGGAAGAAGGGAAGAAAAAAGCATCTCCTTCCCTGAATTCTTCATGTCTCGGTACAACACCTAAGCACCACTGCCCACCCAACTCCAAGAAATTCCCTAGTATATTACACATTAGTTGGAGCTAAAGCTCAATGGAGATGGCAACTCTAAACAGTTGATTATTAACTAAACCACATCATCTTTAAAACAAGTACTCCTGCATATCGCTGACACCAGCTACAGAGTCATCTATCAGCCTAGGTGACTTGGTATCAAAGGGTATTAATTAAAAGAATAAATACCTGAAATCATCCTGCCATACCAATGGGGTGACAGAACCTCTAGATTTTTTTCTGGCAATGGGCAGTACTGAAGCAAGGAGTTGTACTCCAAGAGTCACAGCTTTCTTCTATAAACTCAAATAGGCCACTAGAAGCATCCCAAGACAGCCATCATGGAAAAGAGATCATCAGACATCAGTTGTAGTTGAAAAATCTAATAGTGAGAGATACACTAAATTATGACCTTGAGTATTTGTTTCTGCTTATCTTTGCACCTCTGCAGCAGTTGGATATCTAAACCACACTTTGCAATTACAATGTTTTTACCATTATATGTCTATCATACACATTAGAAAACAAACCCAGAGAACAATACATGGCCAAAAAAATAATTGCCAATTCTGTGTAAATGCATCAGAAATGGAGAAGACTTCTTCATGTTTCTGTAACACCTATGAGATTACAGGCATTAGAGGCAACAAATGCACTAGTGTTTATATCATAATTCAAGGCCAGACTAAGTCCATGTATTGCTATGTAAGAAGCTCTTTCACATGTATACTTGTCAGATCTCATAGTCAGCCCTTAGAAACACAGAATTATTTTCCAAGAAAGAAGCAAACTCTTCCCCCTTTTATCTTCTTCCTCTCCCACACCTGTTTTGCTTGGATGGCTACAATTTCAAAGATAAATCTACCCCAAGTGTAAAACGGTAGAGAAATCAAGAAAATTAGGACAGCTATCTAGATATTAAATTCTTTATTTAATAATGACCTTTTTTGCATTTATGTCAACACATCTGCTTGGCCATCATGAGTCACTTCAGGTTGAAGAAATAGAATTTATTCCACGTGATTTTTTTTTTTTCTATGCCAAGTGTCATACTATGATTACAATGAAAGCAAAAATTGAATATGTACTTATATTAATTAGCAATTATTAAAAGACAGGTCCCCATGATTACTGCTTCAGACATGAAAATGAATTCATTACTAAAAGACTGTTGCCACCAAGTGAATATCTGATCATCTTTGGCAGATCAAAAAAAAAGCATATTAAATGAGTAATCAGATGATAAAGTGTATCATTTGTATAAATTACTAAAGGACACCCTCCCCTTCTGACTGGGAGGTTCAGCTTTACAGAGATTATTTGTGTAGTTTCACACAGCGTGCAAATCCTTTGTTGCTGCGAAACACACGTGGAGTGAATTTTTGTTATGAGAGAGATTAGAAAAGATACTGAAGTTTTCTGCCTTCTGCCTGATGGTTCCACAGGCCAATCCTACTGCTGTGATAGGTCTGGATTTTAACTGAATAGCCTTTAATCCCCATCATGTTATTTTATTTAAAAACAAACAAGCAAACACACAAAAACCTGAAAGATCTCCAAGTATGGACTGAGAAGGCAATCCAGGATATTCTAGATCACAAGCAATAGAAGTACACTTGTATTCTGTGATATCTTCTCAGATAGTGCAACACAGCAAAATTATTTTTAGAAACATTCAAGACATCTGTAATGAGTTAGTTCAATATAACCTAAAACATAAAAAAAAAAAAGCAGCTTTTTCAGGCCCCAAAATGTATTGTTTGGTATTTAGGTAGTTCACAAAAATCATCAGGCCTTTCTTCATAAACAAATTTATTAGGAAAAAAAAATTTAAAAAAATATTTCATGAATAGCCCACAAAAACCAAAGGATTCAGTTTTCAAAGAATTACAGGTTCATTGGAGACAGCAGCCACAACTTGCTGGCCACTTATTTAACAGATTATAGAAAATAAAGAGCTAGCAGCAAGGAATTTATTATAGAGATTTGATTCATATAAATTTGAATATATATGTAAGAAAAAACATATGCACACCCGAGCCTTCAACCAGTCACCCCAGTTCCTTGAAATCCCTCTTAATTGCCTTTGGCCTTCTCTCTACAACCTCATCATTACCAGACTGAATCACTAACAGGGGGTAATAATCAGATGGGTTCTGAGAGCAGAGAGCTTCCTTTTAAGGTCTCTAACCTGAGCCCCAGGGAGGCAGCAGACTTCCCTGTGGGATGGGTCTGGTCAACAAATGGGCCGTTCTGTTCCCCTCAGGCAAGGGCCACCTACAACAATTACCTTCCTTTTCTTCTTAACTGAAAAGATCATGAGACATGGGGGTGAGTGAAAAGCTGTGGGCAACTCACTGGATGGTTCCCTTTCTCCATCTTCATTCACCTGGTCCTCAAGTCCCAGAGCCCCATACATGTTGTGCAAAGGCAGCTGGGAAGGTGAGGGGGCAGAGAAGAAGGTTGTCATTTGCCTCTCCAAGGAGGGACCTCTCTCCATTCCCCCTTGTCTCATAGGTCCCCTCTTTTTGCTTGGTGACAGGAGGGGTCCTCCACTTCACTTTGAGAAACACCACAGATAACTTCCTGACACAAATCTCAGATGAATCTACCAGGGAAGTTGCCTCGCTTGACCTCCTGTTCACAAATAAAGACAGACTAGTGGGAGATGTGCAAAGTGGCTGAATTTTTCAAGTGAATCAGATTTTTTATTTATTAGATCTGAAGGTAAATTTCCAACATTCTGGTTGCTGGTCTTTGGTCCAATTATATATCAATTTTTTTAACTAAAAAGCTCTTGAAGTCCCACATTTCCACCAAAATATTATGCTCTGCCCAAATATTACCTTCATACATAATTACATACCTATATGTAAGTACTAAAAATCTACCCATAGTGATAAAGATAAAAATTATATCAACATTAAATATTTCAGATTAAGAACACTTTTCTGCTGCTCCATTATATCTTTGTTAGTAAACTTTGAGATGTTTAGGATGTTTTGAACATGAACTTAAATAAAATTTTTCTTTATATAGTATCTCTGAGACCCAGTTGAATGTTTGTTTTTTCTGACCCTGAGTGAATAGATATATTCCTCAGCTTCTGCCTCCATTAAAATGCAATCAGGTAATAAATAAACGTTTGCATGAAACTGACAATTCTGAATGAAATGATGAAAACTTGAGGATATACACAGAAAAGTATGTTGCATTTGTGAGCTTCCAAGGAACAAAAAGTAGTATATTTGAAGCCACAACATTGAATATGTGTGAAGAACTGTGGTTGAAGTTAATGAAGAAGTTAAACACAAAGTATTTTTTTGGTTATCCATAATTTGTAATGAACCTTAGGAAAGTCAAAGGATTAGTATAAAACAGGAATCTTCCTTTCCCCCCTCCAATGCCCAGAGCAATCTGGAAGTCCAGTTGCTGCCTCTTGGACTTCTGGTGCTCTACACCAGACCATTAGCTGGTACACACAACAAAATGCAAATGCAAAACAAATGAACACGGTAGAAACAAAGGCTTTATCAACATTAAAGGCATAACCAAGGCAATATTCTACTATACACGTAGCACTTGGAGTTTAGTTTTCATTCCTACTGCTTTCCACTCAGGTTTTTTCTCTTCCTTTTTGCTCAGTGTTTCTTTACCTTTATAAACTCTTCCACCTATTCCCCCAAGATCCTTTTTCTGTATAAACAATGTATGCGCATACCTGTAACATCATACTGAAGCAAAGTGCGCATTAACCAGACTGAAAAGATCAAATATACACAAATTCCATAAACTGAAAATTGGCTCAAGTTCTGGATTGTAGCAAATACTTGAAAATAATTTTTTGAGCAGAAAATACTTACAGAAAGTTCTACTTTCATCTGGGTAACTTTATTATTATTATTATTAGCACGGTTTGATACATTGCAACTTAGAATTTGTGTGAGGTTGATGGACAAAGTGACATTCAAGCTTGAAATTATAGGAATACTTGAGGGGGTTTTTTTTATCATTTCAGTTAAACTAAAAAAATTACTTTGCTAATGGTAGGCAACTACAAAATTTATCAATGTGAATGTTTCAGAATCTAAGAAGTAGGATATATCTAACAACATCAGTCATAACAGATTAGGTGTACTGTCAGAGCTGATTACCAAGGCACTCTACATTCAGTGAAGGCTGATGGACACCAGATGACATTTTGTTCACTAGTTTGATTAATCAGGTAGCAAAAATCTTCCTCTTAAAATGCCTGATTTTTCTCCCTTAAATACATGAGTCCAGGAAAATACCTTAAACAAATGATACACCATTCAGACAGCTGAAAGTACTTGAGATTAATGCCATCCCACCAGTGTGACTTTTAAAGAATAAGTAACTCCACTTTTATTAAAATTCATAAAGTCACTATGATTGATAACATGGACAAGATTTTCATAATGATGATAGAGTGCTTTTTTTTTCCTGCAGAAATCCATGACAATTAAAAGAGTAGCATGCACCATCACTACTGAAAACACCTTCTATAGCCCCCAGACCACAGGCAATTTCTGGATAACTAATACCGTACAAAAAAGTAGTTTCATGATTCAGTCATTAGTAATTAAAGTTAGTTGTGTTTTTGTGTTAAAGACAAGACAAACTTTGTTTAATGCTACAGGGTTAAAAAAAAAAGAAAGATGAAAAGTATTTGCCCACAACAAATCTTACTTATTTGGTGCATTTGTGCACAGAAGTATTAATTGCACCAGTGTCTGGTAATAGTTAAACTGTGATAGTTATTGAATTCAACATGAAGAGCTTTCCAGGTGTAAATTTCTATCTGGATCATATGTGGAGGATGATAATTACAGAAAACCTTGTGCCATCACTCCATCAGAAAGCAGAAAAAATTGCAGCTTCTGAAATATTCCCACTTTGTCAGTTAGTCAAGGTGGAACTTCAACACCAAAATATCATTCCTATATTTAAAGAGATTAATTATAGCAAAACACAGAGTCATATTGCCTACATCTAGCATCTTATTCTAAGACACAAGTCCCAGTAATTACAGGTACAGGTATTTTAATGGACTGCTATTAGAGCCACTGAACTGGTGTGCAAATAGTAAGCTGTTTTGACTATACATCTGTCAAACTAGAAAGTTTCTTTTCAGGTGGGTATCATTCCATTTGCAGCTTTTCTAGGTATGTTCCTTTTCTAACTAGGAGCTATAAATAACAGGTATGTCCTAAAGTGAGGCATCCTACTAGATAAGGACCAGACCAACTAGAGCCACACTATTTTTCTCACAACTAATTACACTCTCCTAAAACAACCACAAAACTCCTTCAAGAAATATATATGTACACACACACACACACTTTTAGGTACCTCTCTCCTTGTACCAAAAAGATTAGGAAAGGAAAATTAGAAGCAACTGACAACACTTGGAATCACTGTGTGTATTAAACGGTTTCGGTTTTTTTTCCAATGAGAACCCAGATTTCTACTCAGCATAGTTCAAGTCCAGTACCTCCGAGAGCTCTCCATGTCTACGCTGGACATGGACCTTAGTGAGCTTCTGGTTTGTTTTGGTTTTTTTAAATTAAAAAGTTACCTACTCTAGTGCCAGGAACAGGGCATCTTTCGCTTTAGTATCAGGATTCAAGAGCCATCTGATGCACGTTTAAATACATGGAAAATACAGTCAAACTTTTAATTATGGCTGACTAAAATAATGGCTTCTCTTTTAAGATTCATTTTGAATTAGAATTTAATACATTCTGTTCTCTGCCTGAAGTCACACCAAAAATTTAAACACCAGTGAAAACTGGAAACTTTCCATAGCCTTTCAGGAGTTCTACATTAGACCCTTACATTTCTGGCATCACTCTTAGTTATGTTTCCAGAAGTGCTATCAGGAAAGGTTCCATCCAATAAGCCTATTACCAAATCAATCCAACAGCCCACAGGAAAATCATCCCACTGAGGAGTTATAATCAATTTTAATTGATCACATACTTCACCTTACACGTGGCCAATCCATCAGTGAATAGTTATTGAAGCATGTTACAGACACCGCATGTCAAGCGCCTGCTCCCAGTACCACTGCCCAGATCAATGGCACGCACCACAGTGGTTGTGAATACTGAGCAGCTCAGCACCACTTAGCATTAGGGTATTAGATGCATTAACATGCAACCTTTGGCTCCCACCAGCTTTGAAATATTTTCTTTAGGGAAGAGTTATTGGTGAGTTGACTACTTTCCAAATAATTTCTTTCTTTGATACAGCCATGACAGACAGGAGACACAAGTTCAGTAAGAATTCAGCAGTTAGAGTTGCTTCTGCAATATACAGCGTAAAAGAAAACTGAGGATTTGCACTGATATTCCAATACCAAATACTCACTGATCCCTTACACATCCTAAGCATAAGTGAAAGAAAACCAAACTCATTTGTAAAGATTAATAACACTCAGCACTATCACACATACTCTGTCACAGGTAACAATCCAGATCCCAGAAGGAATTGGAAAATGCAATATTGATCTAAAATCAGAATATTCATCAAAAGTATTGGAAACGTCAGCTATCTAATTAAGTGATTAATGATAAGCAGTTTGACTACTTTAGCATAAGCATCTGGGAGATGCTGAACTTTCATTAACAATATTTGCATTTAAAGGCTTTGCGGTATATACTGTTCAGAACTGAAGCACTGTCTGAAGCCAGAAAAACATGTTCACAAGCTTGAGAAAACTGCATTTGGTCCTCAAACTGGTTTTGACCAACAAAAATACCTTGTGGAAGCAAGCAGGAGAGATTGAGGGCTCAAAACACACACATAATGAATTTGGAAAGAAATATATATAACTGAAGGCAGACAAATTAGCAACAGAAAAATTGAGAATATAATCAGTGGCTTCAAATTCAAAACTTCTCCAAAATGCTTTCAGGAAAGCATCCAGGTAGTATAGTAACCAAATAAATTTTAACTGGTTCACATCACATCATATTAAGTGACCCTGTAGAGAATTGTGTCAAAGGATGTTTCCATCCCTTAGAAAGTTGCACCACAGATTGTTTTTACTGGCACTACAAAAACAATTTTACATTTAGAAAGATGGTCATTAAAACTTTCAGGTGCTACAATGAGAAATTAAAACCCTTGTTATGCAAGACTGTAATAACCTACCTCATCAAAAAAAAAAAGCAGCAAGTGATCAGTCATGTTTCAAGTTTCTTTACCTCACCACAATTCCTCCATCAGGAGAACTAAGAGATATTTGAGACCAAGAAGTTATAGGGGTAAGACTGTGACATTTGAGGGTCACTGATATACACCCCATCAGGCTTGGTGATTCTGTGGATCCTTCCTGCCTCAAATTCCATAAAACCATTACATGCATTATAGGATTGTTTAGACTCCTCAAGCTTACCAGCACTTGATAATTAATATGGAGAATTATTTTGGAATAAAATTCCATGAAGTCACACTCATCTTCTAACACCACCTCACTTTTCCATTAAATTAAAACTAATCCCGTAATTGCTCTGGAGTATGACTACCTGGAATTTATATCAAAATAATGGGGAATTTATATCAAAGCCATTATTCAGAAAAAATACTGCAAAATAGTTATTTCTGGACATTTACATATGCAGACAAATTACTAATCTCTCTACTTGTATGAGAGAAAGCTCCTGGACACAGGCTGGACACAAGTTGCATTCTCTATACCCCATTAATTTAAGACAATTTACTTCAATAGACACAAATTCATCCTGTTGCAGCTTCAAATTGCCTCTAATTCACTTGATAAATAACTTAGGAAATTACCTGATTATCTCTAACTGTCTTGGACATCTAACAGCACCACAATAAAAACTACTGTTTGTTTGTTTATTGTTTAAGAACATCATTGTGTATCATTTTCCAATCCCCCAATTTTAAATGACATCATTAAACTGTTTCACAGCTGAAGGAAGTAACATTTGGTTTCCATTTTGCTATTTAAGTGACTAGAAGCAATACCGGGACATATTAGTCCTTTAAACAATTACTGTAAACAAAATACTCTGCATACCTTCTTTGCAAGTGGTCTACAGTGTGATTTCTAAAAGCAAGTTCTAAAAAAACAGAAATGAAAGTCTAAAAATCTACCCAACACACATTTTATCAAGAAATTAAGAAGGTGCTACAATACATAAGGGAAAATAATAGAACAGCCCTCAAAAGCTTTCTATCCAACTTGAAAACCATCCCTAATAACATGCAGTTCAGACAACGTGCTCACTACGCAAAATTTACTTCTCTAAGACTTCTTTCACACAGACCTTCAAGTTATTCACAGTGACTTACATTTAACAGTTACATTTACATTATCTGAATTTGACCAAGACTCAATCTTTAGAAGACTTCTGCTTTTCAAGCAGACCTACCATTTTTACTTCAATTAAAAATAAGTTTATTGAAGTAACAGCAATACACCCCATTATTATGGACATTACACACACCTAACTTCCATTAAGTATTAAGAATTTAGTACTTCTGAGTATCATACCACAAGGGGGGGGAAAAACAACCTAGATCACTAGATGAGGGGTGTTTGGGTTACAGCACGGGCAAGGAGGGACATATTGTGTGAAACACAAAATTATGTTTTCTATTTCAGAAGGCATGATGTCCGAAAACACTTGTTCCTTCCCATAAAACACAGCAATGGGAATTGCCTCAAACCCATGTCCTATTAAATTCCATAGAAGCAGTGCTGGAAAAGCTGTAAGCTACGAGTTTTAAAAGATGCAAAGGTGTTTCTCCCATTCTTCCCCCTCTAGGTCCAGGAGAGTAATGTTAAAAAGATAATCTAAAGCAATGATTAAAAAAAAAAGCTTAAATTAGCGAGAAGGAAATGTCATTGGCAAAATCACTCCAGCAAGCGACTGATCCGACCGTATGTGCAAGCACAAGGTAAGAAACTAATTTTCATGGACCTCTGCTCAATTATTGCGAGCTGGCACACAGTTGCCAGTTCTAAAGGTTAATGCAGTAATGAAAGATGACAATCTCTCCTAAATGATTACTGAATGACCAAGCGAGTATTCACAATTTAAATTAAAAGGTGCTCCAAGCAGCCTGAGGATAAGGTTTGTCCAAAGTCTCAACCACAGCCTCCATAGAGAGCTTACCAAGGCTCTGCTATCCCAAGGTATCATGTTCAGCCCAGATGCCAAGATGACGGCAACGCCCCTAATGTACTGTTCTGCCTAAAAGTGGGTCAGAAATTTACATCACCTGAACTGTTTATAATTGAGTCTATTGGGATTTTTCAGCAGACAAAACACTGGGGTATTTGCTCCTGCCTAACGTTGTTCAGTGTTTCCTAGCATCTCATTTAAATTTTGTGAGGTGTATTCGGTAAATAGGGAATTAAATTCTGAAGTAATCATCACAATTCCAATTCCCTTTTTTAAAACCCTGTACAAGTCTGAGCTGACAGCTGTCATACCTTTAGCTGGAGATAAAGTACTCCAGAGACAGACCCAACAGCGAAAACATCCGGCACACCTAAACTAATGCTCCATTAGGCACAAATTGCCCACAAATATGTTACATGTGATGGAGCTAATGGGGGAGGAGAGGGACTAATAGCCATTTATGGTCTGGGTAATCTCAAGACCACTGAAAGTCTCCATTATGTTGTGAATAAATATAAACATAATTAAATGATAACTAGCATCAATGAGCTAGAACTAGTGAGCTGTTCAGACATACATTTCAACTACATCTTCAGCCCTGCCAACAACACCACCACTGAGGTCCTCAACGCAGCTTTAAAAGCAGCAGTGGTAATCTCACATTACATAGATATTATAGGATACATAGGTATCACTAGCATCTACAAGTTTTACTAAGTACCCCCTAAGCAATTCATACAAGCCCAAGAATGAAATCAATATCAACATCATCTTTTTAGGGTGAAAGGGCTTTGTAATTAAGTTATGGAATTAAGCACTCCTGCTTTGACCATTTTTTGCAAATCTAGGGTAATTTTTCGTATCTCTGCCACTGAAACACTGGAAAGCAAATCTAAAGTTAATTTCAAGGTTATTTTACATTATCCTTAAGCAGCTGAGGAGGGGAAAGGTTTAGCAAGTGAAAGAGCATAAGACCAGGGTAATCACCATAGCCTCCTCCAGAAAAATAAACTGTGATAAACTTCAAGATGTCATAAGATATGACGCTCAGAAACAACCACCCAACAGAGGGTATGAAGCTTTATACAGAAGTGGTTTAACTTGTAGCTTGTCCTAATGCCAAGCTTTATGAAAGTGCAAATAACAAGTTCTAGCTGGAAAGCAAACTAAAGGTACAAGCTTAGTGCTGGAAGAAGAGTTATTTTCTGACTCTTAAAAATCGAGTAGGTTTTGATCATAAGCACACCTTTTTTGTATCATTGTAGTTTATGGCTTTAAGACAGTTATTAGTTTTCCTAAGAATATATCCATTTGCATCACATACAGAAAGGAAGGACAATCTGTTTTTTCCTGGAATCCTTCACTGGTTTAAATCCATGCTTTGGGATTCCATCACAATTCCATCACAAGAGAAGTGGCAAAGATGAAACCTCAGGGATAATGTATCACACCATGATCTGAATGTATGTTTAATCCCAAAACCAAACTATAAATCTGTATCTTTATGCATTAAAAAGTAATTATTAAATATCTGAATTGATGCTAAAATTCAAGCCGCCTCTTGCCAGCAGGACAGACATCCTGATGAAAGTAGTGAGAAGTATAAAAGACTACACTGTAATGATGCTTCTCATCTGTGTGTAAAATAACAAGAGTTACTGCTGAAAATAAGACACATTGAAATTTTTTCATCTGTAAACAAGTCCCAAGAATCTAGCACCTCCGTGTGAAGTTTTACATATTCCCTAGAAGAGTAAAAAAAAACCAAAGTGAACAAGAAGAAAGTCAAGGTATGTTTTAAGCATTTAGAATTTATACCAGTTTTTGCTATTAAGATTACACAGTGCTACTGTTAGGAGCTAAGTCATCCCCCTGTTGAACTGTGACCACAAAAAAGAATTGCTGATAAAGTATTTTGGAGAATGCAGTTGAGTTGCCCTCTTGGAAATAGGGGCAAATGATAAACACCCTAATCCCATTCAGATTATGAAGAAGCAGAGACAGTAATTTTCCTGGATTTAAGTGATAATGAGATTCTGATTTTTAAGAGCAGCTTAGCATCAGGTAAGATCGGGGGCAAGAACAAATGCAAAAATTATGAAGTCCTAATGATTCTGAAGTCACTTGGACTTTTGTTGGTAGAGTTGGCAAAATGCTTTGATTCCCAGAGAAAAGATCTCCCTAGAAGACCAAACAAATAACTTTAAGAATTCTGTGCTCTCTCTTGAACCACTAACTACTGAAATAGACCTTTTATTTAGAGAAGTACAGCTTTTGTCATGTTATTTCTCATTAGGGAGCATTTACTGAAGTCCACAGCAGTTGTAAGACATACTCAGGTGCACAATGGGCATAATCCTGACAGAAGGCAAAACTTTTTAATCCTTAAAGCCCCATCCACAAAGATCCTTCCATTACAGATCATCACCCAGTCCCCCATGACTCTCTTCAAGACTCATTAATCCCTTTTAGATCATTTCAGGTGTAGTCATAGCACATCTTGTTTTCACCAACACACACAATTCTGTGGTTTTTATCTTTTTTTTTTTTAATCCTTTTTACAGCCTTCTATTATTGCTTACACTTTTCCTTTTAAATACTGGAGGCTAATGGAGGATAATGAACCAATAAGTTTTAAAAGAATCTACATTTAGCACAGTATTATTTTTGTCATTCTGCACCTAGGTCAAGGTCAGAGGGAAATACTGTTCACAGGGTCTCTTTATAGTCTCAGTGGTCTCCCTAATTGATCAATTAGACTCAGTCGAGCCTGACTGCAACACCACACTGAGTAGAAGCATTTGTAGTCCCAGCTGGCACAAAGGGCTCATTCCAGTCCACTTTTGCTGCAGAAAGCTTTTTAAATCCTTCCTTTGCCAAACATAGCTCAAGGCTTACAGTCAGAAAGGCTAGCTCTGAGAAAAACCCACCATCAGTGAAAAATGCATGGAGAGCAGAACTGGCAAAACAATGTTTTAAAAGGTCCTGCAGAAAATTATATCAAGGTAATACTTAGTGTAGAACACACACAGCTTAATACTGTTACAAACTTATACAATATTTTTAATTCAGCCTCAATGCCTCATCTTTCTTATTCTAAGTCTGCTTGGAGGGAGAAACGCATCAGATAACAAAAAATTTTGTGTTCTAAACCCCCTCAGTAAAACAAAACACGGCTTCTCAGTGAAGTTAGATGTTTCAGCAGTAAAACTACAACCCTTTCATGGAGAAAAAGAAACTGAGATGCCATCCTGATCTAGAATAAACACAGCAGCTACATTCCCGGCCTCCTCTCACAGGGCAGTAATACCAAAATGTATTCACAACCTGCAAAACTGCTCTTCTACTGTTATTTAATGTTAGTCTGAAAAAAACGCACTAAACACTCAAGTAATTATGAACTTATAAAACAATTGTATTTGTATGTAATTGTTACCCAGATTCTTTTTAAATCAAATCTTTCACTTTGACTTCATAGTCTTCCTTATCCAGACTCCTCCAGGAAACTGCAAATGTTTCGCATATTATATAACTATACAGTTGTAGAGTGCATGTGAGTTCACATTAAAGGTGAAACAAAACATTTTTCTTTGTATTCCTGCATCTAAGTTATCTTGCTATAAACATACCTGTATACTGCCCAGCATGTGACTAATGATATAGAAAAATAATCCAAAAAACCAAATCAGATCTGGTGGAAAAACTTCCAAGTTCAATTTGTAGCCTTTTTTTTCCTATTACAAAATACACTAATTTTATTGCTATTTCACAAGCCCTTGAAAGGCCACGCTGCTCTTAAACATAGTAAATCCTCCAAGAAAACATTGTCCTTTTACCCGTAAGCCTTTATCTGCTACTTGCAGATGATATCACATTTGCTTTTTAAATAATATTTAAAGGTCAAACCTATAAGGCATAGAAAATGTTGAACATCTTGTAAAATTCAAACAAGGCACTGCAGAAGCCACACGGGTGTACTTGCTAAAATGATCGAGCACTTTTAAAACATATTTATTCAATGATTACCAGGAGCACAATGTAATCCACTTCTAATGGAAACCCAGGGGAGAGGAAAACTCTGAGTTTCTTCCTCATCTGTTTTCAAACCTCATGGAGTGGTTTGAATGGCTCAGAATACATCTAAAGGACAGTTTATTATAAAGATGCGATTTTCCAGTACAAATCTTTAGTCAGCCTGCATCAGACACTGCTAAAGTGATCTAATCTACATGCAGAGGTAACAGATAGATATTAAATTACAATCCTGTTTCTATTAATCTTAAGTGTGTGTGGTTTTTCTTATGTAATAAATTTGTTCCAGTTAAAAAGGACCTTAGGGGGGAACATATAAACTCCTATTCAACAGGTCTCAATGAATTTCCTCTGGGCTTTATCCAGACCATCATTTATGGTCTACCATGCCAGGTTCTAGGCATCCAGTCTACAACAGCAATCCCTGAAGCCATAAATTCCTATGCACATACATTTCCATGTGCATAGAGGGGCATTAAACGTGTCAAAAGGAAATTCAAAGCCAACAGTGACTCAGATGGGTGTTTTGAAGTCAGCACATTCTACCTGTGTAGAAATGGAGCTTTCAGTTCTTCTGAGAAGAAACATTTAAATCTGTTTTCTTCCTCCCTGCATGGGTAATTGCTGCAATCTATAAGATGTTATACATGAAATATGAGATCTTTCTCTGATCACACACATGGAATAGGAAGGGGAGACAGATCTGTGTTTCACGAGAAGTTGCATCTTGCTGGAATGCCACGTAGGATGTTGAGCCTGCAGGAGATGTAGATGTTCTGGCAGAAGGACACCCCAGTGCTGACAAGAGAGAGCAGCCAAGCTCCTCCATCCTTTTGAAGTAGAGATAGTTTTGCCCACCAGAACAACTTTTGGATGCCAAACTTAGGGGACAGCTTCCAGAGGCATCAACAAGTTGTGACTGCTAAATGTTTCCCACCATGGTGGACTGAGCCCTTGTTCAGATCCCTGTAATTCTGAGCATAAACTCTATTTTAATGTAATAATCAGGAAAGCGCTCGAACAGTCTTTTTCAAGCACCAATTTAATTTAAACTGCTCAGAAATGCATTGACTTTTAATGGTAAGATAAGAAAGCCTTCAGGACAACACAGTTATGTTCCTCACTGCAAACTTACACATAAACCCTGGAGGGGAAAAATAAAAAAAAAGTGAGCAGAGTAGGAAAGAAAACTTTTAAGGCAAAACTTGACTTTCATTATTGCTACCACATGAGCAAACATTTCAAAGTACACCTGTATGCTGGACAGACTAACACTTAGGAAGTGAGTGGGCACATAAGCCTGTAATACAGGTCTGTCTGTATGATATTTATGAGAATCTATATAATTATTTATATAAAATTATGTTGATAAATTCTCATGAACATCATATCAATATAGTCACTTGAATATTATTGCTATAGTTTATTAACAAAAAGTTAACTTTTATGCATCCATCCTACTACAGCAGAGCTGCACTGCACTTGCTTCAGGGGAAGACTGTCTCCAGACAAGACTACTTTCTTCAAAATCCCTTCTAGCAGAGTTCTTGAGAATTTCCGTTGGGTAATATTTATCATTTTTTGCAGACTCACCTCCCTGTTTCTGGAGTATCCTTCTCTGAGCTTGATTGATGGAGTTAATAATTGTGCCAGCATTATCTCACAACAGCAGTACAACTTCCCGTGTAGCTTGTTATCAGGGGTATTGAGAGTTGGTGTTGACTGTCCAGACAGCAACAAAAATACAATTTTCATGTTCTCAGAATGTTATAGTATAAAGAAATTCCCTCTGCCCATGCCCAATTTTTGCAACAAATTCTCTATCCTTCCACACATATCTTAAATATTATATTTCTAGTAATTTTTAAGATATACAAACCTCCATCTTATTCAAAAACTATCAGAAATCCCTTAATCATTTATAGATTTGTTAGCTTTCTGGCTTAGACTGAATGCTTGTATAAGTAGATTGGCTGTGTGTAGACTATATTGAGAATATTAGTTCTGAAAACAAAGGTCATCTGTGCTCTTCTCTTACAGTGCATAATAGATCCATTTTCTATTCTAGACCTTATCTCATTTCACCTAGGATCTTCAGTCACCAGTGAGATCTCTGTGTCCTCTCAGGAGGTTACCTGGTGTGGTCAGCACCACTGGTGTCACCAGCTGTAGCTACCAGCAAGAATCATAAAAGCTACTAGGAAAAAAGACAGCTTTTCCAATAAGGACATCATAGGAAAAGACAGTGAACTAGAATCTGAATTCCCTTAAGAATCCACAAATAATGCATTCTGATTAGTGATTTACATCATTAGGTCAGAAGGTCTGAAGAAAATCAGGGGAAACAACATACATTGTAATTTTAGAGGTGTTTCTTCTAGGATCCAAATCACCATGAGTTTCACATGTCACAGGTACAACTTGATTCAAGTATGTATCAAGTAACTACAACTTCTATTTAAATATCAGATAGATTTGTAGCTTTGCTGTGCAACAGTTTTAGTGTCCAAAGATGATTGTTTCTCTTAATTTTGACATTTTTCTTATATTTTAAGAAACAGCAGGAGGGACATTGGTTAAACTACTGGTTAAACTAAGTTTAATTCTTTCTTGCAAGTTTTATCGCAGAAGCAAGCATCCAGTGTCCACATGCAGAGTAATCTCAACTTTGTTTTACATTTAAGCCATAAGTCAATGGTGTTTTAAGAGACCCCACACATTATAAGCAATTAAGTGGTCCAGCTTTTGAAATATAAAGCCTGTGTAATGTCATAGCAAACACTTCAAAATAGATATGTAAAAATTGACTAAAGATATACAGAAGAAGCAGACAACAATTAATATTTAATATAAATCAGAAGTTGTACTTCAACAATATTAATTTTCTCCTTCCCTTTCACCACAGAGTTTATAATAAAAACCTCATACTTGACAGTCTTCTAGATTATAAAGATGGCATTAACAGCTATTTTCCCAAAGAACTTACATTCATGGAAGACATTTGAATCTCTTGTTGCTACTGTTAAAAATTTCATCCCGTACTGGAAAAGCAACATTCAAAAAAGGAAATGGAAGAAACAGCACAACAAAAGACACCCCTTCTGAAGAAGCAAAGAGAGAACAGATGTTATCAGCCACTCCTGGGCTCTTAAACTATTTGTTTCCACCTTTTCAGTGGTGGATATTTCTCAGCGGTGCTGGAAGGAAGAGAAAAGAGAAGAACTGAATTACAAAAGCAGGGTTTTTTAGGTGCTTGACCTGATTTTCCTCAACTCAATGCAAATGTTAATGCCATCTATTTGTTCTCTTGGTAAGCTCCTCCTCTCCACCTGGCTTTATCTAAAATGTCAGGAAGTTAATGGACTAAAAACCAAATTATATCAGTGTTTCAATCCCCGAACACCTTTTCTCAAAAGAACGACATAGCATCCTATTTCCTCATAGTTTGTCCTCTAACTGATCTACTATATTAGTAGCATTTCAATAATTTCCAAACCCTGTTTAATTATGTTTTCAAGACACAATCTAAACACAGTAGTTCACGGTACTTTCCATTCCATATACATCATATCGGTATAAAGCTGAGACATCTGGATGGTCTTGGGGCTCCCTCTCGAACCACTTTGCCAGCTTTGTTTGGCTCAGGTCCTCTTTTGATTCCTTCCTTGGAGCATCCCAGGAGGACTCTGTCCATTCTGCCTTCGATCCTCATCTGTGTGTTCCTGAATCCAGTACCAGAATCCATCTCCTGAACACATCTCCCATCTGCTGTGGGGCCCAGTCTGGGACACCCCAGTGCCTGCTCCACAGCATCACTGGTAATGGTGATGTAATTACCATCAGGGGAGTTGGGTTCAATACTGATTTTGTATATATTTGTATATATTCCATTATAATTATTTTCATTAAAGCTGTTCTAGTTTTATGTTCTAACTGCCAAGTCTCTCTCCCTTATTCCCTTCTCTCTTCCCCTTTGGGGAGGGAGGGGGATTAACAGAGAGCATCTGTTATAGGTCTAAGGGGCTGCCCTGACCCTAAACTATGACACATGGCTTGAAAGAGACTGTAAAATTTTCTTTTTAAAGTAACAGAATATTAAATACAAAACCAAAATGTATTTAGGTCAAAGAATCCATAAGCTGCAAATTGTTAATGGCTAGCAAATCCCTCTGAGGAAATAGCACTAAAAAGTTGCCTAGTCAATCCATTTTTTTCCCAGGAATCATCTAGCAGCGGTTTAAAATGCAGGGCTGGATGGACAAAGATCTCATCTGGTTAAGCCGCTCATTTGTTCTAGTAGAAAAAAAAAAAAATACTCTAAAATATTCCTTCTCTCTTTCCCTAATCAGAGATCAGACTGCCAGCCTTCTACTTCAAAGCACTTCTCCCCTACCCTACTCTATTTTTATTTGATGTCCTCAATGGAGGAAAAATTATTCTAAATGTAAATATTGCTGCTGAAGTTATACAAGCCAATTGATTTTAAAGTACACGGCAGCAAGATTTACCTTAACTTTCTAAAAAGTTAAGCCCAGACTACACACCAAGTAATCACGCACTGTGTTGTGCTATGCACAAACTGATCAACTGCAAAGATCATTACAAATGCAGGCCTTTTTCCAAGCACTACTAGCTATTCATAGCTCTGTCAACTTCTGGACTTTTCCTCTTAGAGACTATTTAAAAAGAAAATAATGCAGATGGCCTCTGTTGGCAAATCCAGAGTTCTGTTGGGGTGTCAGTAGATGACTAAGTGATTCCTTCTTATTGTTTTAAAATTATTATTTTGGTAGTTTTCCACCATAAAATACTAACTATATATTCCGCATGTTCACACAAGTCAAGCTCTTGTTAATTGTGATCTACTTAGAGCTGTTCCGGGGATTCTTTGTACAGTACCCAGTAAAATTGATAACTGGCTTGTAGACAACATCATTAGCAACAAAATAGATCTTAGTGACAGTATATATTTTTGTGTGTCAGACTTGATACAAGGGATAACGGAATTCCTTTCCCTTTCAGAAAGGGATTTCTTCTCAAATGCATCCCAGTGCTGCTGAGGCAATGAGTTGGAGTTCTCTAGGTTGTGACATTTGGGTTTTTTTCCATAGAGATTTAACTATACCTCCCCCTTAAGTTTCATTTTATTCCTTGCATCCACAGAAATACCTTTCACCAAGTTACTGTCACCTAGAAATACAAGCCTAATTTTAAACATTCTCTCAATTCCTTGCAGTGATTTTGGTTTGGGTTTTGTGGGGTTTTTTTAATCTATAGGAGAAAGAAAAATCACAGTGAAGTTCAACAGTTTAGCACACTCTGCTGGGGTTTTTTTTTCTAGGTTTTCTTAGGATGTATTTTATTAATAAAACTTCTTAATCTTCCTTCTAGTTCATTCAAGCTGCTGTTTCTTGCAAAACAAGTTCTGTTGAAGTGATTGAATGGCAATTTTTTTAAAATAAGTTCATTGTTTCAGTCAAATCTACTGTATGGTTAAACATCACTGATTATTTACACAATCTTTATAATTAAATTGTCCTCAGTATGCTGGCTGACTTTGCTGTGTTAGGCCCAATATACACATTAATCATGTAGCTAATCTAGTTCTCATCTGCCCTTGATTTAGTAAAGCCAGAATATTGCAAAGAAATTAGGTCCTCTGGCAGTATTTTATCAGACTTACAAATCTTTATTGCTACCTACTTTTTCACTTTGTGAAAGGATTGAAAGGTTATTGGATACATTGCTAATATTCTGCCTCTCACTATCACTTTTCTCTTCTCAGGTTATGAGTTTCTGACACACATTTCTTGTGGATTTTGTCCTTCTCCCTGAGGATTTCAAAATAGTATTGAGAAAAAATTATTTTCTTAATGTTTTAATTAAAAAAAACATTATAGGCAAGCATACAGTAATAAAAACTATGAAGGCATACGTGCACACAACCAGGTCATAAGCTATTCCCATGACAACACTCCCTTGGCATGTTTAATACTAATACACAGACTTTCTCAATCTTGAAAACTTTTCATAGTATAGAGACAAGGAATTTGCTCTTTAATTATAATACAAACATAAATACAGAACTGTACCCTAATCTTTCTTCCATTAATACTTATAGCCTAACAAGCATCAGTTCAAAAGGAAGGGAGAGAAGTGACTGGTTCACATGGGAGACAAGTTCTCATGGACTACAGAAGGAGTTCTTAAAAGCCCTACAATATGAAAGCCACAATAGTAATTGGTACTGGAGGGAATAGATCTGGAGTACAGTAAGTGTTACTTAACCCAACGTGTTTCAATTTAACCAAAATCCCTTCCCACATAGAAACTGAAAGAGGCTACAGAGGCTACACACCATAGCTGCTACTGTGCTGCAGGAGCAGTTCCACTGCCCTACTCCTACTGGAGTAAGTCCCTGTGCTCAGCCTCTTTGCTAAGGATTTATGTAACACAGGAACTATTAAAATGCTTTAAAAATTGTTTCAAAGTAAGACTTTTTTTGACCTTTTGGTGATGAATGTGAACTGAGAGATGCTAAGGTTTGCCCTCCCATGACGATAATCCTCTTGGAAACACAACCAGTGTGTTCCTACTTGCCTCAGGCAGGTGACAGTCGCAGTGATGACATGCAGTGTCACACTATGCAAGTTGGACAACTTTTAACTTGGCACTGGAGGGCAAACTTTAGGCTTGAATCAGTATAGCATAAGCCCCTGTATATTCTAAATGCTTTGATCCACAGAGGTTTATCCTTCATTATAAGTACAGTGTGGGTACTGATCCCCACTTAGAACAGTGTTCCAGTTTACTTGGATGACCTGCCATTTACAACACATAAAAGCTAGAGGAAAGATGCTAAAGATGAGAACCTAAAACAAAGACCAGATAAATGTGCCAGTGTAAAGACGAGGCTGCAATAAAAGAGTTTTACCTGTTTACATAGGAGGTTGTACTTATTCCAAAGCAAGCTATTTTAACATGGGAATTCTCTTTCACGTCGTGCCTGGCACCTTGCCTCAAACAAAGAGCAGCCAGTTCAATAACCTCTTTCTTTCCCTCCACCTATTTAACCTTTTGCTCGGAAAACACAAAGAAAAACAAACCCACTCACCAACAAAAAAGAACACATTCATAGAGCAGCTTGGAGGTCCAGGTAAACCTGACTCTGGTCTCCCTGAATATTGGACTTGATGGTCTTTATCTCAGCATAAAATCTAGTGAGGTGTGCTCAGAAGACAAGGGAGAAACTGCTCTGAAGTTACTAGTAGAAAAACACAGTAAAACAGAAAGAACACCATGGAGTACCAAAAGAGAATATAGAGAAATTGGTTTATGAAGTACATGTCAATAGAGACCTGGTTACAGTAGATTACAAGCCATGCTTACACTTTTTCTTCCCTCTCAACACTACAACATCCACATGCGCAGCCTCTGCTTTTCAATGCTTTGCAGATCTGACCAAGGCAGGTTAAGGAACATGTACAGGAAACCTAATATACATTCAATTCAAAAATCTATTTATCCAAGTAAATAATGTTTGTTACAAAGTTTCCAGTACTTACATATTTTTTTAAATGCACCTGCCTATGTCACTCTGCTTACAGTAGAAAAAAAAAAAAACACTAAATACGTCCACCTCTTCATCACCCTCAAAACAAAGGTATGTCATTCTGATCAGAGAACTGGACCTACAAGAACCGGGGTGGGGAGGGAAGCAGTTTTGTGAAGTGTCGTTCGAATGCCGTTGCTATTATTTATATTTCTATTTAGCTCTGTGTACGCATCAAAGAACAAAATTGGGTTTGTTGTATCTACAAGCAAACACATTCCATTTCATTTTTACTGCATCTATGGTACTTTTAAATTCTAATACATATTTACATGGGCAATTAAGCATAGTAGCTTAAAAGAAAAATTTAAATGGTAATTATCAACTGGAATTATTCCCAGAAGTAATTTCTAAAATCTGGGGCACTTCATTTGACTAAGTTTCAGTAGCACTATATAGCTTCCTATCTTTTCCCCCCCACCACCTAAATGCACATCACAAACCTATTTGATCCAGATGAAATTGCTATGATAAACACGAGCTGCAGCTTTTCACAACCAGTATTGCTTCTCTAACAGTTTCAGAAAAAATCTGGCAATACAGCTAAGACTGCAAATATCTAAATAAGAGACTCCGTGCAATTTGGAAACAAAATGCCAACATACACAACATTTCCACCAAGACTACATAGTGTTGTACAACCATAAAAATACTCTGAAACTCCAGAAACTGAAATTCCCTTTACTTGCATGCACATGAAATGCCACCTCCTTCTCTAAAACTGAGCATAGGCTACTGAAGTTGTACTTTGAACCTTGTCATTCATAACTGATAAACTAGGAGTATTTGCCTCTTGATTCACCTACATGTCTTAAATTGGTCAGTCCCTTCTTTGACAGCATGTTTTAATTACTAAGTTTTACTTGAAAGTCATTCTAATTTTGTCACAAAAATGTTGTTAATAAACCCACTTTATTTATTAAGCTGAAAAACTTTAGAAGTTCTCTTGCAATGTGGGACAAAAGCACCACAGTTTAGGGTGTCAGCAGTGCTCACAAAGAAGCAGTCAAATTAAAATACCCAATTCTTATACCCATTATTAAAAAGAAACAAATAGACTGGTGCTTTCCTCTGTTGAAGGCTCTTAAAACCTACTGCTGGTAGTGGCAAGAGCTCAACACCTCGATGATTTGGTGATAAATCCCAGAACAACTAATTAAAGAAGTGAATTTTTTTTTTTTTAGTAGGTGGTAGCCTTGTAATCCAATCCTATAAATTTGTGATCCAAGATACCCCAGAATGAAAAGTAACCTCAGAGAAGCCTGATGATTTTGCAGGTCCCAGAGACAAGCCAAAGCCACAGAAGAGATATAAGCCTTTGTCCCTATATAGCTCTAGCTTGTTTTTTTCTTCTATGGTCACTTGCCTCTTAATATCTCCTTGGCAAACACCAAGCAAAACTACTCATCACCCTAAAATCCTCCAACCAAGCCAATATAACAACTCATGAAGTTTTAGACCTATTAAAATTTAGTAGGCCCCTTTAGGTGAAATGTTATGATCTTTCAATGAGGTTAAGCCAAGTCTTATTATCCCACAGCAAAAATAATTTGAAACCACTGTTACAAAAAATTTTGTCACAGTTCAGTGGAAGACTAAAAGAATCCTTCCCATCCTTCCTTCATTATACTGGCATATGTGCCGAGTGATGAACTAAGCTGGGGACCCCGGCAGTTAATTAGCTAATACAAAAGAAAAAAAAAAAAAAAACAAACCCTCAACCAATTCATTGCTGAAAAGCAGAAATTTTCATGGTTGATGAAAAAGGGATGGATACTTGGACACAGGCAATTAGGTGGAGAGCATGAGGGACAGGAACATTTCTTTTGGCAGCAGAAGCAACTCGCACTATCTCACAGGACTGGGGCAATGACAGCCTGGACTTTCAGACCAATATTCCACCATAACCAAGATGTGTTTGATGTTACAACACCCCAGAAAAAAAAAAGTGGAATTACTTTCAGTGAAAAAAAAAATAAATTAGGAAGTGATGACCAGAATGGAAAACCCTGTCTGAAAGAGTTAAATGCAGCCAAAATAAGGATTTTTAGAGTAGAAAGGTACACTTCACTATAATTTATAGGTATCACGTCACCTGCCTTTCATTATAGGGTGACAATTCCTATTTTAACAGATTCTCCTGAGAAATAACCATTTCACACCTTCATAGTTTGGAGCAGCCCTTTGATACTTCACCTCAAGTCATCTCAAAGGACATCGTTTCTTCGTGCTGTAGACTTCCTCTCACATTCAAAGTGGTTTTGCTGTTAAAATCCTCTTCCTTCCTCCCCATGAACACACATTGCAAAACACTCCTTAACTACATAACCACTTTTTTTTCCCCCCTACAATTCCCATCTCATTTAGTGGAGTATAGATTCAAAAGAAGAGATGCAGCTATTGCTTAAGATGTCATGATTTTGTAATAGCCTAAATTTCAGTGCTTGACTCAGTATCTTAAGTGACATTCTTACATATGGTTTTGTTTATAAGACCACTATGCATTTACTTTAAACAACAGTATGCCTTATTTAGAAGTATTTCTGGAAATTTATCAGCAATTATAAATGATTACTGTACCTCTGGTCTACATTGTTTTATATATTTATGTCATTATATTTTGAACTGTCTCTTAGTAATTGCTAATCTCAGAATAATTTTAAGTGCCTAAAGATCACTTTAGGTAGAAAAGATTTGCTTTTATCACCAGATCTCTTAAAGATCTGAAAGGCAGGCCAGCAATATCTAACTAACAGCTTTCTTTCAAGATTTTGTTTTCCTTCTCACTGGCATGAAACTATGAATAGCATTTAAGAGAATGAGTAGCTGTGGCCCCAAGTAAACTAGGAAAAGTGCCAAAACCCAGTCTTCCATGAAACTTCCAAAATGGGTTCAGTTCACATTATTTTGATTTGAAATATACATCAGTGTCCTGGGCACAAAGTTCTCTCAGAACAGGCCCACCATCCTGCAGACTTTTCCCAACACTGTCTACTACCAGAGTGCAAAAAAAAAAAAAAAAAAAAAATTTCAACATTTAGTTTAAGAAAGAAAATTTAGAGATATATCTGCACACTAGCTCCTTTTTCCCCATGCCCCTCCAGCAGTCAGATTATAAGATTTCCAAGAAAATACTGTAAGATTACACAGCATTTAGCATCTACATATCTTAACTTTAATTGGCCGCTAGATACAATTGCCATAATAAACCAGTCAGCAGCCTCAACAGCCACCTTGGAGTCTTACTCTGCAGCCAGATTGCTGAAGAATTTCATCCCACAAGAGTTCCCACAAGACAGGATTTATACCTAAGCATCTGCTTTTGTTAGCACAGCTTTCTGTATAAAGCACATTCTTATCTGAACACTGGTGCCTCTGTTATTTCAAAGTAATTGCCAGCCCAATGGTTTGCTGTTTCTACAGTTAAATTATATTTACCCCAAAATGAAGTGTGATCCACTTGGAAATGGGCTTGTACTTTCTAAATGCCATCATGATTTGTACCTTTTCCCCGTATTTTATTATGGCATACTAAGTATTAGAAGGATTTTTGTATGTCTATCAAATTAACTGTCAATTCTTTTTGCTCTTTCATCAAGCTGTTTTGTTGGTCGCTTTTCCAGATGAATCATTTAAGTCAATTCAACAGCTACATGATCAGATGAAGCTGATTTTAAGCAGCATTAAACACCATTTTAAATTATCCCTTTAGTTCTGCGCCTTACAAGCTGCCACCGCTGTGAATACATCACTCCAATGAACTTGTCAGTTTTCTACACTGAGACCAAAGTCTAAGGTCTAAGGCATGTACTTTAGTGTACTTTTCATTAGAGGGTCAATTCTTCTCCAGATTTTCTTGGTGTCAAAAATATACTACAACCAAATTTCTCAGTCATAAATAGTTATAAGAAAATAATAAGATCTGATTAGATATTCCTTAAATATTCCAGGCTTGCAGTATAAATCCTTTGATACTTTAATCTCAAACTTCAGTAGACAGAAGCATCTCTTCCATATTTTTTCCCATTAATTTTTAGCGATAATTATCTTACATTAAGTTATCAGGTAAGTAGGCACACCAAAAAGGTTATATGTATCCTTGAGGTCGCAGTTCTAAAAGACACCTGAAAAACCTCAAAGGAAATTTCTGGAGATGTATTCGTTTGTATTTTGATGTGGGCAAAGGAGCAGCGCAGTTTTTAACAAATCCATATAAGCCAAACCAAAATCAGCAAATTGTCCAATATGACAAAAGCAAGTTGAATGCTGATCTTCAGGAGAAGAAAGCTAGCAAAGCTAATAATACCATTTCCTCTGCTCCTAACAATCTGTTGTGGCATAATATAGATGGTTCATTAAAAAAAAGAACAAAAAACAAACAACAAAAAACACACAACCAAAATATTACAAAACCTTAAAATAATTTCAAGTATCTTTTTGCCTCTCACTCCCCTTACTCCTATTTGGACCACACAGACTAACACACAAGTTCTCCAGAGGCCAGTGATCTGGCAGAGAGATGAAAGGTCATCAAGCAAGGCAAGAGGAAGCCTCAAATAGAAAGTTCTGCACTGAATGAGGATGCCTCTGCTCTACTACTGCAAGAGCAGAGAAGCGTTACAGCTCAATGCTAATGAGGCATTTCCCAGGTAACAGACTTCCCATCCATCTCTTCCCCAGAAGTATAACACAAGGGTGTCTCCAGAGCAGGTACCATTGCTGAGACTGGAGTACAATGTCACCCTGTCAGAAGTACTAGCAAAGCATCCACTTGCTGGCAACATAACAGAGGAACTGTGTGAGACAGGACTCGTTTCCATCCCTGTCTGACTTCTGATAGAACCAATTGTACCTTGACACTACGCTGATTTCAAGATATTTCACAGTTCTACCTGCAAAAAAAACTGGTGTCTGGAGGAGACAAGAATTCTCTGGAATTCTACCATTTCACTTCCACAGCTAATATAGTCTTTTTGGACTGGACTATGAGTGTATCAGCTGTAGGGGGTTTTTTTGCTTGTTTGTTTCAAATTTTTTGTTTATTTTGGGCTGGTTTTGGTGTGGTGTTAGTATTTTGTTTGCCTGGCTTTTAACTGCACAAATAAGTAAGCTGTATTTTTTTTAAAAGGTCAGTTCTGGCAGCTTAGAGAGCAATTCCCCTGAAGCAGAGTGTGGCCATTGGCCTGAAGCTGCAAGGTCAGGAAAACCACTACTGTGACCTTGGTATCATTTCTGCTTGAAGCAGTGGTAACAGGCATTCCAATTTGTCCCCTTAAACTATTCACTTTTGTGCAAAAGCTCTCTATCCTGGAAGTTATATTCTTCCTGATCTGGGCTCCTAAAGCAACTGAGGCCGCAAGTATACAAGCACAGCAGCCTCAGGGGAGTCTTAAGAAAAAAACATGATGAAGCTTTCCATGTTTCACTGTGCAATACAGCAGCTGCAAAAGCAGAGAAGAGATTACTGCTGTATGTCATTTAGAAAGAACAGAATCTAGACTGCTTTGTTCTCAAGATATAATGCACATATTCTTCTCAAATGATAACCAATTTTTCTTTTTGAAATTTACTGTGGGTCCAAAGCAACATGCTTCAACAACCATATAACCCACCATACTTTTCATGCATAGGCTATGTATGTCGTATATGCATATAATACATTCTATTTAATAGGTCACAAGCAATGCAATTTTTGTTTTTTTTTTTTTTTTAAAAAAAAGTACTGTATGCTAGTTTGTAACTCCTTTCCTGCCTTTTTGCTTGCAGATATGATTCCCAATAGTTTTATTAATATTTAAGATGATACAAGTGACAGTCACAAATATTTTATACAAGTTGTTGACAAACTAAGCTGTAGACCACATCGTTTCCCCAGTTAGAAGCAAGATGAATATACATGCCAGAATAACCTATTCATTTCTTACAATGCCATATCACTATGGCCTTTTCTTCAACTTGTTAAAGTGCAGATTAAATATTAGCAGATTTAAATCTAACATGTTCCAAGTTTCTTCTTGTGCACTTTTTGAAGTGCAATTTTGCTTCAGTTCATTACACACATGAATACAATCATGTATGTGAGATATTGAGATATATTGCTATATATAGTGAACATATTTCCCTCAACAAGGAATGCTAATGTATTCTCAGGATAGAAAGCTGTTAGAAAATACAATGCAGAAGTACTGGATTTTTTTTTTTTTTTTTTCCTTTTTTTAAAATGTGCTACAAGCTCCCACTCAAAAAACTCTCAACTTGTCAAAAATCAGATGGTCTTCTCAACACCTTTTCAGGTTTTCCTTTGCCAAGTTCAGTTAAAATTTTTATTTCAATGCTTATTGGCATTTCAGCCTTTTTAAAAATGCAGTCAAGTAGGAAGAGAGACTTAAATGTATCTACCGATGCTAGTTGGGCCATGAAACTACGTTACAAAGTGAAGGGTCCTTTTTTCCATGTTATTAAAACAACATTGAAAGATATAATCATAAACCTGGTATAAAAAAAACCAAGAAGTCTGGGATTGATTCTGAGTTGGCATAACCAGAGCACATCGGTAGTAACCTTGATCAAATCAATTGTTTCATTACAGCATAAAAGAAATAAAAGTTATTTTCCAGTTCATATCTAGCACTATAAATCTCCACTGGACTCGGTGCTTTGACAGACACATGGCAAGAGGCTTAACCACCCCTTGCCCTCTGCTCACCTCCACGGGCAACTCGATCCCAATGGCAAGGATGCTTGACATACCTCAATCAGCTCTAGGACCATAACAGTTTCAGATAAGCATATTTAGGTAAACTGGCTAAAAGACATGGCCATCCAGCAAGTGACTCATGATCAGATGACATCCCTCTCTAGGGATGTAACAAAACCCAAAGATTTGAATCAGAGTACAGTGATAGTGCTTTTAATTTTTCTCTCTACATGTAACAGAGTCATGAGCTAACGGAGGTCCAAGTAATTTTTACTATCAGTCTAGTATGGCATTTTGCTTAGAACAGGATTACAGCTACAGAACTCAAAACAGACATTGTATTCTGGGTATTCAGAGCTCAGTTATAAAGTAATCCCTCCAGCATCCCCAAGACTAGGTATGGTTCTGTGTGCACATCTGCTCTTTTTGATCCCTGGGCATCAGTCATTACATGATGCAGATCTACAGCTATTAACACTACTACATAACATAAATAATCCCAGTATTAACTAAAACTAAGCTAACGACCACAACTTAAATGACAGCTATTCTTCAGGTTCTGTTCAGTGGGGGGGACACAATACTTATTTACCACCATTTCTTTTCTCTCACCATAATAAAGGAAACTAGTTACTCAAAATGAAGCCAAAATATCAAAGTCACAAGTACCTGATGCCAGGATCTTGACCCCACCAAGTATGACTACTGTCATCTTAAATCAAGAAGGGTCTAGCTTTTATGGCTCACATCCATCCCTGCTATTCCCGTCCACGCTGCTGATGCATTGCCATATTCATAAAAGGGATCATTTTATCACACATGCTAGAAAAATAGATAGCAAAGCACTGCTGATGTTGCAGTAAATGGAAGAATGTTCTCTATTTCTCAGCTGCAGAATAACATTATTTTTAGAGAGAAATATATCTAGCCATCACTGAAAGTGGAAACTGTAAAAAATGCTGAACCTCTGGTTTGTTTTATTAAATCCAATCCAATAGGAAGCCATGTATTGTGATGCAGATTGCCTGCAAAATACCTCTGTGCAGAAGCACTGAGTAATCAATCCCTACTCTTGTACTCAATATGAGGCTCTGGCATAATATTCATGATTGCTGATGGCTTATTCATCTGATTTTTTTAAGATGGAATTAGAAGATTGCATCCTGGCATCCCTCCTGAGCTTGAAAGCAGATAGATTTCAATAGTCTTTCAAGTCTAGGGGAATTTGTCCTCTAAGAAAGCCTTAGCCTTATTACATTCAAACCCTAGTTTAGGAAGTATGTTTTTCATTTATACAGAAAGATACATATACACCAGGAATTTGTTCTTAATCTGATATTTTAAGTCTCATTATAATTAGTTGAAATTAACTATCACAGAAGAAAGAACAAGTGCATTTACGTGTGCAAATAAAAACATTTACCATTCTGGTGTCATGCTCACTCTCCCTTGCTCCTCTGGGACCTTCATGTAGGGGTTTCATTCTGGTGTCATTGTGGTTAAAGATCTGTCACCAACACTAGTCCTTGCTGGGAGGAAGAAGATGCTTATGCTGATGGTTTCTTCACTTCAGGGTGAGCTCAGGACAGCTTTAAAATATACATTTGCTAACATTTTTATATCTTTTCCTTTCTCCATCAGTCTGCAGCTTCATGTTACATCTAGATATACTACATGATACCCTGTATGGATGTTGGCCACTATTACTTTGTTCTTAAAGTCAGTTTTGCCCAGCTTGAGTGGTCTGAATTTCTTTGCGTAACCAGAGCCAAGTTACTTGCAGCCCCAGTGGTACCTTGCACCTGTGCACCTCCATGTGTTTCCCATACCTCCACTCTTCAAGGCCTCCGTTACAACAGCAAGCCTAAATTTCACTATATTACGTCATTTCTGACCACGAAACTGTGGTGGCACCGTACAAGGATAAACAAAAAAAAAAAACATTAAACAAATTTGACACGAGGCACTTAGTCAATTAGAAAAATTGCTGTTACAACAAAACCAGGCAAGACAAAGTTGCAGACTGGTCATAAAGAGTCCAGCCTGAGCAAGCCCAACAGGCCCCAGGCACAAGGACTGCCAATCTTAGTACGAAACAGATGGCCTGATGTTAGCCATGACAGTACTGGACTACAGGGCTAGGGACTTGCACCATTTGTGTTGCCTCTCAATGACACACATCATACCAGTATAAGACAAAGGAAAGGAGGGATGGAAGCAACTCACAGCATGGCTTTCCAAGGCAAATACCTTCAAGCCATTTCACATAACATAAACATGGTACCCATCAAACTGCAGAGCAGCTTTCCATACTACCAACAGTACCTATATAGTCTAATAACACAGAGCACAATTCTTGTGCTTGTGTTTAATTAAAGCAGCATCTCATTACCAAACTCTCATTTAGCCTATAGGTAAAATCGTCTGTTTACTAGTTATTTTGCTAATTGTGAGAAAAATCTGCTTTGATTTTTCAATTCTAAATTGAGCTCCATGCTTCAGCTTAATTTTGCCCACAAAACCACTTTCATTTCACTGTGAGTTTAACCAGCACTTAAAAGTGAAAATGAATCTGTTGTGAGAAAAAGCTCTTTATAAAGAAACATTACTTTATTATGCATTCAGCTAGATAAATATAGTATATTTTACTACTAGAGCTTTTAGTATCTGAACAACAAGAAGAATGAACAGCAACACACTCAGCTGCACACAAGCCTCACGGCTGTTCAGTATCTCATTTATCGGTGATGCTCAGATGATTTTCAGCACTGTGACACAGACCTCCACTCTTCATGTCATGCATCTGTATTCTAATGTACTATACATATTTATAGTATGCAATTCAGATGAGGCACATTTCCCATAGATAACCGAAAATAAATGAGAGAAAAATGTAGCTCTATGAAGAGGAAGCTTCTGCACCTTTCCAAACAGTTTGCAAAAAAAGCACATTCAGCAACAAAAGCAAAACTTTTTCTTTAAGCATAAGAACCAGTGTGACATAGAATTAAATAGAATAGAAGCTGTTGATAAAGACTAGTGGTGTAGTTAAGAAAACTGAAGGTCCTTTCAATGGAAAAAGACAGTAATAACGTATCTGCCAAATTTTCAAGAGATGAAATGCTACATGCTTCCTTCCTGCATGTGAAATGTAATTCAGAGATATGAGCAGAACAAGGTAATTCTCATCCTTTCATAAAGTGCTTTTTTCTGACAGTATTTTTATTTTATTATTTCTATTCAAGCTTTCTTACATTTTACTATCTTCCTTCTGCTTTCAGTTCCAAAAACTATTTTAGAGATCAGTACAACTTTGTTTTCCCCAGTATTGCAGTGCTCTGTTGAACTCTGGCCTGAGAGAGAGCTAAGTTGAGGGTCTAAACTGACATTATTTACCTTTCTAACTGATTCCTTTAAAGTTTATAACGCAGCACAGTTTGACCATCAAAAAGGTTAATTATCTCTAATTCACACCCACACACCAACCTGGAAGTTACTTGTTCCGATACTGCCCAGATTCCCATTTTGAGTGCAGCATTAAGCTTTATAGACAACCTTATCTTACAGTCCATTACACTTCTACGTAGTACATTTATATTCAGGCACAGTGTAATATTTTGGCCTATGACATAACATCTTTTCAATGTGAGAATATTAAAAGGTAGAATAAGTTTGTTTAATCTTCAGATGTGCTATACTGCACCAGCTGAAAAGGTAGCAACGTTTACTTGAGTCTTCTTCACATCTTTTTTTTGTTGTCATAGAGGCAGACTGGAGTCTCTGCCACAGATGCTGCCTCAGTTTTGCAGAACCACTGTCACCTAGACCTCCACATTGGAATTGCTTAGGTTGTTGGGAACATTTTCTACCTGGAGAGATCTTGGCCTTTCCAGGTCAGCCTGGACGATTGAAGTCTGAGCAAGTGTGACTCAAAATTTAATCTAATGAAGAAAATTGAACTCCTACAGCACTTGGCTTTCAGTGATGGCTAGCTTTCAGCTTCAACCCCATTTTTATTTTCTGTACTTCATCCACACAGGCCACATAGCTTCTTAAAGGTTGCAAAAGAAACAAGGAGCTCCCAGATATGTTCTCAAAAATGCAAGGTTGCAATGCTTTCCACTTCTCACTCCCCTTTAACTCCGAGAGCTGAAGTGCCTTAATGAGATCTAGACCATAGTTAAATCTCATCATTTAAGATTTGCCTGCTGAAAGAATAAAACACCACATTGCTCAAGTTACACAGCAGCTTCAGGCCTTTGCATGGGGATACCCCTCCTGACCCTGCCACTGTGATTTGTCAATCGCCCACAGTATTCATTATTGCAGACACCCGCAGGGGACAGCTCTAAAGACATCTCGCACAGTATGACACAGCAGCAGCATCATTCCATCAGTTCTGGGATATAATGGACCTGTGAGCCATCTATAGCAGATGTCTGCTCAAGTGTGAAAAAGAACATTCCTCTTAAGTGGTGGCTGGCTGAAGACACAAGGTGCTTTTTAACACCAGCAGAAGAGCCTTCTGGGTCAGTACTAAACCTGTAGAACAATTGTGTTTAATAGCATGTGGAAAGGTTATTAGCAGCATCAAAGTCTAAAATGAATTTCACAGAATTCATAGGATGTCTTCTGGAGTCTCCACCGTGGCCCCCAGAGTTCACCAAATCACCTGAAAACATGACAGTGAATTGCAATAAACTATTTCAAAATAAGTTCTAGATTATTTTGCATGTAAAAGAAACCCAAGTTACTGTTTCTTGTATGCATGTCAAGTGAAATAAAAGTGTTCAGAAATTTGAAGCTTCATAGCGTGCTATAAGCGTAATGCAGGTTTGCTTACATAAAAGCAGGAAAACAGTGTATAAGTAATCATGAACTCCTCTTCACCAATTAGGAATAAGAGTATTCTGATAGGTCTGATTTGTATTCTAAATGTATTTTGCACAACTATTCATGCTTTTGAGAAAAGTTAATGAGAAAAGTTACAGACAAAGAAGAAAATCCAGCAAATGTGAATGAAATTATCTCAAATTAATCAGTCATTCCCAGACAAGAAAAATACCTAAATAAACTCATACTCTACTCTACATTATTTCCCCTTGAGTCTTAGAACCCAAGAACACTATTAAAAGCATTTAAGATTATTTGAATGTTATGGAGTTAGTCAGAAGAGCACACAACTGGTTTCAGCTGGATTTAGGGCAGAAGTTCCACATGTGTTCATCACTTTTCTGACCTCATTCTGGTCCATAGTGCAGGATGTCAGATCACTGCACCTTCTTATGCTTCTTCCAGTGGGGTACCTTCTAAACCTTGAGAAAGCCTAAGAGTGTAAGACCAGCAGCAGCTGCCAGTCCCTTTTTCCCCTGCATTGCAATTCTACTCCCCGACACAAAATAAAACATTCATAAAGGTTCTGGGCATGTCTGGGGGCTCTCCAATAAGTTTCAGAAGATAATGTCCTATTAGAGGTGTATCCTCATGCTCCACTTGATCCTCCCTTACAGATATTAATGAATTTGTGATTACATACATTTACATATTTTTTTATATGGAGATGAAAAGGTGTATATATATGTGTTCAAAAGAAATGTTTCTTCAATTTCAAGTCAGTTTTGGAAGCTTTATGTAGTTAACCCTGGTTAATTTGGAAGATTCAAGGAAACATTTAATACGTGTCAATTCATAATGTATTTTGTTATCAATAGTTACAGCTGTTACTTTTTTAGTAGGGGATTTTTGGTAGGAAAGCTTAAAAACTTATTTACGGCACAAGTTCCAGGTGCTGGTCTGTCTTCAAATGGAAAGAATGAGTTCGTTACTGTTACAGACAAAGGCCATCCTGTTCTTCCTTTCTTCATAAATCACATAAATAGTTATACCAGTTGGTTTTACCTCTGAAGTCACTAACTGTCATCTCATTAGTTGCTTTACAATCATTTATATACTATGAGAAATTTGCAGCAACAGTCTAGAACTGCACTGCTGATTGCAGCTGCCTCCCTGCATGGCCCATCTCTGTGCCAGATATGCCTGTCCCAGAGACACCACATGTGATCCGCTTCCAAATCTGCTCTCACATCACTTCATATTATACATTTAGCACTCTGGAGTAAGGCAAACTGAAGCAGAAGTCCGTTACCATACTATGCCAGACTGAAAACTGCTGCTCTTCGGGACCTGATTCATGAGTCAAGCAGACATCCCTGCCTCAGGGAGAGAAACATCCATCAAAGCTATGGAACAAATAGCTAGGGACAGCAACAGCATCTGTTGTCATTTCTGCTCCTCATCCCCTCCTGTGTGTCCCAGAGCCTATATTTTCCAATGGAGATTAGGCTAAACTAGAATTTTTTTGTGTCTGCAACATCACAAAGTCACCAGTTTCTAAAAGGGATATTTCTTTTTACTGAGCACAATTAGAACCAAACTAGTGAAATTTTGGTTCATGCCCTTCTTTGGTTTTTATGGGGTTTTTTTGTTTATTGTTTGGGGCTTTGTTTGTTTGGGGGTTTTTTGTCCAGGTAACATATAGCACTAAAAACAGGGGTTACATGTGCTTTAGCTTTCCCACATGGAAGACATTTATGACACTGAAAGTTCTCATTTTTTAATCCTTCAACTTCCATTTAATTGTTAGCCTTCCACGCAAGCTGGGATATCCCAGTTTTGCCCTATTATCCCTGATTCTCAAGAAAACATTCCCAAGAGGATAAAAAACCCCACACAACCACACACAAAACCAGACAGATTCTGTACAGTTCCTTGTGAGCAAGAACATCTCTGGATACATCCATGGAATCTCCAAGACAAGAAACTGTTTGGAAAAAAATATGATTAGAATATACTTTTAAGTCCTAGATGATTTTTATCTTTCTAGAGGAGAGAAATCCATCCATCTTGCCAGTCAAATGTCCTGGTGGTTCTGCCTTGGAGGAAAATACCATCTAGAAATCATTTTTATAGTTTTTAATAGGTAAGTGAAATTAAATATATATATAAAAAATCAGGAGTTGAGACTAAAAGGATTGTAGCACATGATCATACCAATTTCTTACAACAGTTCAAGTAGCAAGAGGCAAATCCCACATTGTGCAAACTTTAGCAGTTTTATCAAGCGCAAGTCAGGGTATTCAAAGATGGAGGAGTTAATCCAATATGCAAGAAGTAGCTTACAAACAAAACAAAATAAAAGTTGTATAATCTAAGTCACAGCAAGGGGTACATTTTTCTAGAAGCCAGTCCATGAGCTTGATGAAGACAGCTGTTTAGTGGCAAGGTGAACATTTTGCTGCTGCTCTTATTTTATTGAAGGTACTTCTACATGAAAGAGGGGGGACAGGAAAACTGCAACAAATGCTTAACATAGAACCATTACCTGAATGATAAATATTTGTTCAGTAAAAGCTATTTTTAGCAATGGAAAAACATTTGGAGAAAATATCTATAAATATAAAACACTAGAAAAGCCCTAGGTTCAAGTTGCAGACTTCAGCAGTGTCTTTTTTATAGCATCACTCTTGAACTTTGAATTAATAAAGCCATCAGCAGAACCAGAACATCATTTTACTCAGGGTGGTTCAATCACCACATGCACTAAGAAACAGGGACCTCACCCACAGACAAGAGGCAGCATCTCTAGATGATGTGATCCAGATGGGTCACATCCCTACCCTTAAGTTCATCTCCTGTCACCCCCTCTTCATCCACACACACACACACAATAGCTCTAACTACCTGCACAGAAGCATTCCACAAATTCTGTCCCCAGTGCACCCAGCGAGCTATGTGTAAATATTCCTATTATAAACACTCTTGTTTTCTTTGGTCTTATAGATGGTCTTTGTACCTTCATTACAGTTTCATTGGAACTACTATTTTTTTCCCCCCTGAGCATCAACTCAACAAATGCTTTACATATTATATTAGTAACACTGTTACAAAATAATAAAATATTAAACTATTACTATTTCACATACGTTGCTATTATCACATAATCATTTAACTACTTTGTTTGGATTAGAAAAATTCTACTTCTGCTCCTAAATGAAATCTTGAGAGTCACAATATATCAAGTAAAACTACTCTATAAAAATCTTCAGAAAAAGAAGGATTACTACCCCACCAAAAAAAAAAAAAAAGTGGTTTGAGATTACATTTGTTTGGCTTCCCCTCCTCCCCCAAAATAGCAAAAACTTTCAAGCAGGGTATTTTCACATCATTTAATAGCCCTAATGTTGGTTTTCAGATCTCTCCTCCACCAAGCTATTATGAACTTGTTTGTATGAACAAAAAAAATCATTATTTCCTCAGAATCCTACACAGGAAAAACTCAAGACAAGACAGCTGTTATTTTCAGTTTGATAAGCTCAGAAAACACTGCAAGTTAGGAAAATGACTCGAAATGGTAATGCAAAGTCAGTGGGGAACCAGCTCACTTCATTAAACAGCTGCAGCAGAAGTCAGAGACTCATATAGAAGTTAAATTGCTTTACTGTAATCCATAATATTTACTGCAGTATGTTGTCTCATGTTTTCTAGTATCAAGTGCTAAACAAAATCAAACCAGTCACCATTCCTCTTCCTTAAGTATTATGTTTCCCTCACATTTAATGTATAAAGCACTAAAACAGAAGTGATTAAGGTGTACCCCCATGGTTTATGGAAGAATCCACTTTTTTCACCTACTGCTTCTGCAATTACTGAAAACAACAATTATACTGACAGCATAACCACGCAATCTAAAAATCTAAGATTTCCCCATAACCCAGTTCTTTCATACCAACTTCCCATAGCAAAGTTCTAGCCAGTGCCATAATAGCTCATACAAAACCAATCTGCTCTTCCCTAGGGCTTGGCACACTGAAGGCCCAGGACAACATGGGGATAACCATCTACCGATTTCTTTTGTAAGGAGATGAAAACAGTGCTCCAGAGAAAGGGGGGCAGAATTATAGAATTAGAAACTTGAGACTGGAACTAAAAAACTTTCTGTGAAGGTCACCCATCTACAGATTAATACAGTTGTCTGCAGGTATAGAAAGTGACAAGATCCCTTAAATTAATTATAGGAAATATTTGAAGCAACTGTTTTGCCCCCTCTGCACATAAAACCTTGAATTCTGCATTTCTATAGACCGGTCAGTTGCAGAAGACAAGTTCAGGAGAAACCTCACACCAGGGAAGTAAAATACTGAACACAAAGTGCACCAAGTATATACTGCTCTTGATTAGAGACACCCAGCAATAGCTTTGGCTGGAACCCATTACTTTGTGTACTTGGTGCTAAAAATGCCTTCCCACTCCCACAAAGATACTTGCTGATGGATTTCATATTACTCAGAGACAGATAAACCTCACAGAGGTTGTCACATTTTGCTTCTCAGAAGTCATGGAGAGTCTAGGGTGTTCTCTTCAAAGCTGCCAGCTACTCTAGTAATGCCAGGCTGCCGATACCAACTCAGCTTCAGCTTAGGACAGAAAACAACCTCCTGAGAAGTGCCTCCTTGTGCATCCAAACACAACCCAAGACAGGAATTGCATTACTGAGCCACTCCACTTTTCTGATACCTCCTCCAGCAGCATACCAGTTGAATCATCCTTTCCTTTTGGATAAACATCACAGATAAGCCCACAGAATTCAACAAAATTACTACCTCCACAGACAGCCAGCTCCCTCAAAACCCAAAGAGCAGGGTTCTCATCTCACATTCTCTCACCTTATCCAACACACAAGTGCTTCCCTGCTCTAGGACAAGTGGATAAGACTGTTATTGAATTTGAAACATAAGAGAACATAATAGCAAGATCTGTTTCAGAAATAAGTTTGTTACCTGCCTTCTCAGTAAAACACAAGTGTTTAAAACAGATTATGAGAAGTTGTTCTACCATGGAAAAGCAGATTATTAAGTGATGCTGTAATTTATCCTTAATTAGTTGTTTTAGGCATCTGCAGCTTAATCTTGTTTAACACTCAAGGAATATTCATTTACTTTTCCTATTGAGGGATCATAATATATAATTTTTTTTTTTAGAGTTTGTAATTTATACCACAGAATAACAATAGTACAGCATTACCACCTGTTTGACAGCTTCAGGAGACACAGCTCATTACACACACTGTTTTGAAGCTTCCTTGGCAGTTGGTCATCAGAGTCCTACCTGGTGCTCAACACCTCAGGAGGCCACAGGACATTAACAAACTCACTTCCTAAAAAGGCACTTCAGTCATAGCAGTGGCTGGTACTGGTGCAGACACTCAAAGAAATAAATCTCTCTTTTCACTTAGCTTTGAATTAATCCTAACCAGTCCGCACTGCGACAGCTGATCAAGTTTTGCCACTTGAGGCAAGGCAGAGATTAAGACTAAACCAACATGAATAGACAATGCTGTTAGGACTGTACTAACAGTACAAGCACAGAACACTGTAGCAGTCACATGCTCACAGTCTTTACTTAAAACTGTTCAATCAAATTATTCAGTCTAAACACTGCTAAATAGAACTGCACTGAAAAGCATTCTGAATGCCTAGCACACGATGAAGTCAGAGAACAGTTAAGAACTCAAGAAAAGCACTTGTAAAATCCTATTGGAAGAGAAAAGTAATTGGCCTGAAAAAGAGGGAACAACTGTGGTAGAAGCATTAAAAAGTGATAAAGTAGAAAGGGTGCACCAATGAAAAATATGGTTTGTTTCTTTATATTCCTCAAAGCACGTCTCAATACGTAAGCACAACGTAGCAACACAGATAAAAGTGCATTGATTTTTGCCAAATAAATATCTGTCTTAGTGAAAATCTATTATGTTTACTTAAACTATCCTTTTCCAATAAAAATTAAAGAATACACAGACTGGCTGCAGTGGCAAGACTATTACAGTGCTTACCCTGTATGAAGTGATAGATCACAGAATTACACAGAATTATCATAGAGGCTGGAATAGACCTTTGAGATCATCAAGTCAAGCCTAAGACCTGACACCACACCACCTAGCTAGAGCA